>ML806867.1:34332-57061 GCA_009831015.1 Picea engelmannii
TTCACCTTGGTGGTCAGCTTCTATGCCCCAGTCTCGTGTTGTCACCACCCAGGGAAAAGGGTTACTACCGAGGGGCCCTCACAAGGGTAACGTTCTGTTCCCCACCATACTTAACACTTTCCATCTAGGAGCCTTACATTGTGTATCAAACTTCAATAATGGGTCATGGTCCATTCTCTCATGAGAAGAAGGGGTTGAAGGCCCAAAGTTTGATGTAACTACTCTGTATATGTTGAATGATAAAGGCCACCACAAAATCCACATGACAACTTGAGCTTTGTTACCCACCAAGTTGCACTAGGATGAACTTGAAGGTGAGCCACCAAAATTTAACAAGATAGTTGTTCAAATTCAAAAGTCCAGCCGGCCAATATGGCCCATTTTTCTTCTTCTTCATCTTCATGCATTTTCGTACCCCCATGGGGAATTGTAATAAAATGAGTTACATGATGAACTTTGTAAAAGGATTAGCCCCCCGAGACTTAATCATGAGTACATTAGTCTAGAGTGTTTTTTTTACTTATTAATTATATCTTGCTTGAATTTTTTAAGCGAGTTATAATTTCTGAGTTTTTTCACTCACCACCTCCAAAGATGGAGTGTGTACTGACGGTTAGGCCTTAGTGTGTGTTGTCTAAGTCTAGATTCTAATGTATATTACCATGCTAATCATCCTCCTAGATTTTTATTGAAATGTGTTAAGTCCCGCTTAGTTTTTTTTTAATGTTTTCTGCAAATAAAAAAAATCTTGCAAAAATAAGATATTTTATTTCTAATTGATAAATAAGTTAAAGAAGTAGTACTAGGAGGCATTATATGCCTTGGGGGTATTCGTTTTCACACTCAAAATACCCGCTTTACCTAAGTATTACCTTTTTGAGGGAAAATAGTGGTTATTTAATCACTTAAAGTCATTTTCTCTAAAAAAATGTCAAATAAAAGACAATTAAAAAACAAAAATCAGCATTGCTATTTTTGAGGAAACATGTCGGGGACATGTTTTTAGTCAACTTACCCTCTCTCCTTGTTCACTGCTTGTTACTAGCACTTGAGAAGGAGTCAAGGCGAGTTGTATGGGCAGTTCCCTTTGCTTGATGGAGATCCTAAAGATAGGGTGTGCCCTTCTTGAGAGAGGTGGTGCACTTAGAGTAGTGGTTGTCAATCCTAATGAGGTTGCTACCAACTTTTGGCAATGTGGCGACCTTTCCTCCCTCCCTCTTGCCTCATGGAAAGTTGACTTGAGTGTGTAGGATATTTGGCACAAATCCATGCATCCATTTGTCCATTATTTCTTGGGATGTGTACCCCCCTCCTTGGGAAGTGTGCCTTCCTCCTATATAAGCAACCTTTCTCTCCTTTGTTGAAACTAATTGGAGTTGGGGAGTCTTGTTTGTGGTTGTATACTATTGTAATACTTTCATTTTGAATAAAAGGCTTTGGAGGTCAAGAATGTGTGTTATACATGTGTGTGGATGTTTGATGTCATTTGTGCTTAATCTATGAGGTAATATTTGTCTAATTTCTTGCTTTAAATTTATTGGTTTGGCCTTTGAAGGGTGCTATCACCCAGTAGGATAAGATTTATCTAGCTTTGTTGTTTTTAGATCCTATTGTTAATCTATATTTAAAGATTTTGATTTGTATACATGTTTTGGTTAACTAATATGCTTTTCAAGTCTCTTTTGTAGGTGACACCATTCTTTTAACAATTTTGTTGCAAATATTTTAAGCCTACATGTTCTCCTAGCTTGGAGTGGTGGTGGAATTTGGTTGTCTCTTCCACATCTTCAAGAATTCAAAGACTTAGTCCCTCCTTAATTGATCAAAAGACCCCATTACCCAAGGGTTCCAAGGCTACAAGATTCTTTCTTTCTCATTCTCAAGAAAAACTAAAATTTCTTTTGGTTACCATTTCATGCATAGCTAGATGTAAGTTATCATCTAAATCTTTAAAAGTTTTAGCTTGCATGCAAAGTAAGTTAGATCTATCTTTTACTTTCAAAATTTCAAGTAGATCTAGCATGCTAAACTTCATCTTTTAGTAAGTTTTAAAGCAACATCTTTGAGGGCTGAAAGATAGTTTAGTTTCAAGAGATTTCATTTTTATATTTGGCAATCTATGTGCCATTAGTTTGTTTTCCTAAAACAACAAACCAAAGACCCTAAGGAGACAAGCTTTCTAGCTTGTTTTCCTTGGTTAAATTTCACTCGTCTTTGGTAGTTTTAACTTAGCAATTTTTGGTTTTTCCTAACATTGTTCCAAGACACTCTTAAAGTGTTTTTGGGTGTCTTTTGTTATCCTATGCTTGCTTTTATTTGTAGGTTTGTGGACAACCAAGAGGAAGTGATGCTGAATTTTGATGGATTTGGACTATCTGAGCCCACAGGAGCCCCCTTTTGTTGATGTTTTGGTAGTTGCGGGAGATATTTTCCTCCTGGACAACCTTTCTTAGAAGAGAAGAAGATTCAAAAAGTCAAAGGAAGACCATTGAAGAGTGGAAGAACACCCGAGAAGAGAAATCGGCCCACATGGAAAGAATAAAGTGGAATGAGAACTTCCAAGAAGAAAAGTCAACCCACAAGAAAAGATAAAAGGGAAATAGAATTTCCCAACGAAGAAGTCGGCCCCAACTAAAGTGACTTGAAGACTATAAATAAAGAGACGTCTTGCTCATTTCGACACACTCACTAACTCAGCTTTCACTCAAGAAGAAGGCGCTAGTCAAAGGCAAGAAGAAGATGCAACACTGCAACATCTGAGGTTATTGGTTATTCTTGGTGGTGGTTTCTCTTGTGCACTCTTTTAGAGAAAATATGCGCTATCTTGTATGGTGTTGCTACTGCAGCTATTTGGTGACTTAGCTCTATTTAGTGCGCTTGCCTTGTGTTAGGTTTTCTTCATTATTTGTTACTCTTGAGAGCTTGTTCATGGTTGAATTATATTATTGACGGAATCTATCTAAGGTTGGCTAGGTTTTTCCCTGGGTTTGGGGTTTTCCCAGGATAACTCTCTGTCTCTCCTTTTGCTTGTTTATGTTGCTCATATTTTCAGTATATGATATATGACTGTTAATGTAAAATAAGATATAAGTACACTGGTAATCCTAATGCTCTGAAAATTAAAAAAAAAAAAATCTAACATGGTATCAAAGTTGATTACCTTCAAGACAGTCTAACAACTGGAAGGAAAGATATTGAGATTTGCAGTTGCACAATCCTTTTGTCAAGCTCATTGGGCACTTGTTCCAAGTCGTTGGGAATAATTTCACTTCAGAGCAACTCGCCTAATCCTAGCGCACTTACTGCAACACCCAGATCGGAGTTTGGTGAAGTTTGAAATTTTGCAAATTTTCAAATCTAGGGTTTCTACAAGGGAAAATGACTACCAATATGAGAGTTTAGGATAGGTTGGATGGAGCATACAACTTCAGATTGTGGAATCATATGGTACTTCTCATTCTAGGAGAGAATGAGTTGTTGGATCATGTCAAGCAGGTTCTCTCAGAACCAGAAGAAGAAGATGCCAAGGTAAATTTCAAGAAGAATGAAATCAAGGCCAAGAGGATCTTGACAAATTCAATCAAGGATCACTTGATCCCCAATGTATCAGAATTGAAGACACCAAAGGAAATGTTTGATGCCCTAACTAGACTATATGAAAGCAAGAATACCAGTAGGAAGTTGACACTAAGGCATCAACTCATAAACGTAATGACGAACAAGTTAGAAACAATCTCCAACTACTTCATGAGAATTTCACAAATCAAGGACCAACTAGCAACTATTGGAGACTATGTGGATGATGTAGAGTTTGTGACTACTACACTTAATGGTTTTCCATCTTCTTGGGACCCATTTGTTCCAAGAATTTGCGCAATAAGTAAATTGCCCAAATTTGACAAGTTGTGGACAGACTGTACCCAAGAAGAATCTAGATCGACATCCAAATCACAGAAGACTAATGATGAAGAAAACCAATCTCTTGTCGCTCATGTGAAGAAAATGAAAGAAAGGAGAGATTTCAGTTCGAAGAAAACTAGAAGACCACACCATAACAAGGAAATATTTAAAATCATATGTTACACTTGTAAGAAGTTGGGGCATTATGTCTTTCAATGTCCTCGTGGAAAAGGAAAGAGAAAGCAGCGTGCACATGTAACAACTATGGAAGATTCAACACCTCA
Organism: Picea engelmannii; assembly: GCA_009831015.1. Taxonomy (NCBI): domain Eukaryota; kingdom Viridiplantae; phylum Streptophyta; class Pinopsida; order Pinales; family Pinaceae; genus Picea; species Picea engelmannii. The sequence goes on from ML806867.1 coordinate 38,517, forward strand.
GAAGAAGTAAAAGGAATCAAAGGATGAAGAATATGTATTTGTCTCAGCCCTCATAGGTACTATCACTCAAGGAACTGATATCTGGCTTGTGGATAGTGGTGCTTCCAAGAACAACACTAGGTTCAAAAGTTCCCTTACGAAATTGACAGAGAAGAGTTCATCCCTTCAGGTGGAGCTTGGGGATGATTCCAGACACGCAATCAAAGGAGTAGGAGAAGCCTCCTACCGGCTTGATTCAGGTAATTCTATCTCAATTAAAGATGTATTGTTCGTGCAAGGCTTGAAGAAGAATCTTCTTTCTATTTCTGCTCTAGAAGATAAAGGTTTCAGGGTAGCTTTTGTGGATGGCCAAGTTCTTCTATGGCCCAAGAATTCAAGCATAGATTTTGCTACCGTGATTGGTGTCCGAGAGGGAGGATTGTACAAATTGAAAGGATACCGAGAACAAGCCCTTGTACATAACAATACTAGCTCTAGTGAGCTATGGCACTGAAGACTTGCTCACCTAAATTACAGAGCATTACCAGTTTTGAGCAAGATGGTTAGCGGTCTACCAGATATGCAGGTACAACGAGATGGAGTATGCAAAGGATGTGCACTTGGAAAGAATGCCAAGGGAAGTTTCTCAAGCAATGACAACAGATCCAAAGGGATCTTGGAAATTGTGCATTCAGATGTATGCGAACAGATGACGGTGCCATCACTAGGTAACTTTATATACTATATCATTTTCATAAATGATTACTCACGTAAGACATGGATCTATTTCTTGAAAACAAAAGATGAAGTTTGCAGTAAGTTTCAAGAATTCAAGGCTTTAGTAGAGAATCTCTCTGGAAGAAAGATTAAGATCTTGAGGTCAGATAATGGAGGTGAATACACCTCAAATGAGTTTAAATACTTTTGCAGAGAAGCATGGATTAAGAGGGAGTTGACAACTCCCTACAACACTCAACAAAATGGGGTTGCAGAGAGAAAGAACATATCAATTGTAGAAGCAGCTAAAGCGATGATCCATAACCAGAACTTACCCATGAACCTATGGGCATAAGCATCCATTACAACCATGTATGTCCATAATAGAAGTCCTCACAAGATATTGGGGAACAAGACACCAGAAGAAGTCTTCACCAAAAAGAAGCTAAAAGTCAGTCACTTGAGAATATTTGGTTGTTCGGTGTACATACATGTACATATATGCTTCCAGAATATACATACCCAGACATAGACAGATTGAAATTAGTCGGGATGTGACATTTCATGAAGATGAAGCCTTCATGAAGTCTAGAGAGTCTCACATGGATGAGGAGAGAGAGAGGAGCATGAAGCTCCAAGGGATGCATTAATGATTGACTCTACTCAAGAAGAACTCACTCCAGAAGATCAGAATGAGATAGTAGAGCCAAAGAGACCTGTAGATCCAACCAAAGAAGCTATAGTTACCAGGAAAATACCAGCATGGCTTCAGAACACTTTGCAAAACGTTGAAGGACATGCAACTCCCAGAGGCTCCTTTAGAGAGAGCAAGAGACCACACAAATTTTCCAGCTATGTGGCGCTGATGAGTAAAATCATTGATTCAAAACCTTCCACTTTTGAGGAAGCTTCTAAAAAACAAGTGTGGAAGGATGCCATGATGGAGGAGTACCAATCCATCATGAAGAATGATGTGTGGGAAATGGTTTTGAGACCAGAGGGGAAGTCAGTAGTGACTTCCAAGTGGATCTACAAGATCAAGCATGTTGCAGATGACAACATAGAGAAGTACAAAGAAAGATTTGTGGCTAGAGGGTTCTCCCAGAAAGAGGGAGAAGATTATGAGACTTTTGCTCCAGTAGCAAAGTACACTTCCATCAGAGCTACTATCTCTATTGCTTCTGTGATGGGATGGAAATTACACTAGAAGGATGTCAATATCGTGTTCTTGAATGGTGTAATTGAAGAAGAAGTGTACATAGAGCAACCATAAGTTTTTGTGATCCATGGGAAGGAGTCCCATGTCTACAAATTGAAGAAATCTTTGTACGGGCTTAAGCAGGCACCCAGGATATGGTATGCTAAAATAGGTAATTATCTGATGAGCTTAGGGTTTACCAAGAGTGATGCAGATCCCAACCTTTACTACAAAGGTTAAAGAGGGTTGCCCATTGATTTTGGTCATGTATGTGGACGCTTTGTTTCTTACAGACAATGAGAAGCTCATAGATGGGTGCAAGAGGGAGTTCACTTCAAAGTTCGAAATGAAGGATCTGGGTCTGATGCATTATTTCTTGGGATTAGAGGTGTGGCGGAGGCTAGATGATATTTTCCTTAACCAAGGAAAATATACAGTTGAGATCCTGCAGAGATTCGGGATGATGGACTACAAGTCCATGGCCACACCTATGGTTACGAATCTGATGCTCTTGAGTGATTCATCTTCAGATTTGGTGGATCCCACGATGTACAAACAGTTGATCGGATCCTTGATGTACCTGGTTAACACTAGGTCGTACAGATGCTTTTCCGTGAACACTTTGAGTCAGTACATGGTTGAGCCTAGACATGTACATTGGATAACATCAAAGCATGTGTTGAGGTATATGCATGGTACTATTGGATATGGACTTAGATATGTCTAGACATAGAAGTGAAGCTGCAAGGTTATACAGACTCTAACTGAGCAGGGACTGCAGTGGATCAGAAAAGCACATCAGGATATTGCTTAAGTTTGGGATTAGGTATGATCTCATGGTTGAGCAGAAAACAGATGTCAATGACACTCAATACAATAGAGGCATAGTATATTGCAGCTAGTGTTGCAAGCCATGAAGCAGTGTGGCTTCGGAAATTGCTTGCATGGTTATTTGATCTAGAGTTGGAACCAACTTTGATATACTATGATAATCAAAGTTGTGTGAAGCTTTCAGAGAATCCATTCTTTCATGAAAAGTCAAAGCATATAGAGATAAAATACCATTACATCCGAGACATGGTGCAGAAGGGATTTGTGGAGCTCCGATACATTGCCACAGATGAGTAGATAGTGGATATTCTCACCAAGCCTCTGTCTAGAGTGAAGTATGAGTACTTTAGAGACAAGCTTGGAACGATGCAGAATGTCCACCCTCGTTGAGAGGGAGGTGTGATGTTTTTCCTCTAAGTAGACTTCCCTTTGGACAAGGGCCTCCCAGATCAGTCAGGTGGAGTGACCGAGGGAGTAATATGGTAGTCTTGCCTAGTGGATGGGTGTGAATGGGACTACCAAGAGAGGAGAAACATCATAACATAGTTGTGGGGACTATGGTAGTAGCTTCATGCTACTAGGAGCGTAGTCATAGAGACTACTAAATTGCATGGTAGTAGCCTTACAACTACTAGTTGATTGCAAGTTATGGCTATGGTTGATGGCATGGTAGTAGTTGTATGCTACTAGTTGATTGATGCATAGTCATAAAGACTATTGGACTCCATGGTAGTAGTTTTGAAGCTACTAGTTGATTGCAGATCATGACTATGGTTGATGTTATGGTAGTAGTTGTGTGCTACGATTTGATTGTTGCATAGTCATAGAGATTATTGCTCTGCATGGTAGTAGCTTTGCAGCTACTAGTTGATTGCAGATCATTACTATGGTTGATGGCATGGTACTAGTTGTGTTCTACTAGTTGATTGTTGCATAGTCATAGAGACTATTGGACTGCATGGTAGTAGCTTTGTAGCTACTAGTTGATTGTAGATCAAGACTATGGTTGATGGCATGGTAGTAGTTGTGTGCTACTAGTTGATTGTTGCATAGTCATAAAGATTATTGGATAGCATGGTAGTAAATTTGTGCTACTATTTGATTGCTACGTAGTCGTGACAACATGGTAGTAGCCTTGTGCTACTAGTTGATTGTTGGAGAGCATGGCAATAGCTTTGTGCTACTAGTTGATTGTTGGAGAGCATGGTAGTAGTTGTGTGCTACTAGCTGATTGTAGCATAGTCGTAGAGACTATGTAGGAAGTTTTGAGCTACTGATGGCATGGTAGTAGCCTTAGGGCTACTAGATGATTGAAGTATAGTCATTGGACTACTAGAAGAAAACATCTTGGAAGAATACCTCCCTAGCTAAGAGGGATTGTTGATGTTTTGGTAGTTGTGGGAGGTATTTTCCTCTTGGACAACCTTTCATAGAAGAGAAGAATATTTCAGAAGTCAAAGGAAGACCATTGAACAGTGGAAGAATACCCCGGAAGAGAAAACCCACACAGAAAGAATAAAATAGAATTAGAACCTCTAGGAAGAGAAGTCGGCCCACAAGAAAAGATAAAGGGGAAATAGAATTTCCCAGAGAAGAAGTTAGCCGCAACTAAAGTGACTTGAAGACAATAAATAGAGAGACATCTTGCTCATTTGGACACATTCACTAATTCATCTCTCACTCAAGAAGAAGGAGCTAGTCTAAGGCAAGAAGAAGACGCAACACTATAACATCTGAGGTTCTTAATTATTCTTAGTGGTGGTTTCTCTTGTGCGCTCTCTTAGAGAAGAGGTTTGTTATCTTGTATGGTGTTGTTACTGTAGCTATTTGGTGATCTAACTCTATTTAGTGCGCTAACCTTGTGTTAGGGTTTCTTCATTATCTGTTGCTCTTGAGATCTTGTTCATGGTTGGATTATATTATTGACAGAATCTATCTAAGAAAGGTTCGCTCGGTTTTTCCTCGACTTTGGGGTTTTCCCAGGATAACTCTTTGTTTCTTCTTGTGCTTGTTTATGCTTTTCATATTTTCAGTATATGGTATATGATTGTTAATGTAAAAGAAGATATAAGTACATTGGTAATCCTAATGCTCTAAAAAATTTAAAAAAAAAAAATCTAACACCTTTTCATCAATAAACTTTTATAAAAGTTGTAAAAAATTGTTGATCCCCTCTAATAAAGGATCACAAGTCTTCCCAAAAAAATGATTATAACTGAAATCAATAAAATCAATGGGCTATACATTGCCTAGTATTCAATCCCCCCTGGGGGATCACCGTCTTTTTTTGGTGTCTCATTTTTGCTTTAATTTTAGTTTTTCTTTGATTTAATATTTTAAAAAAATAAAGTCAATCACAACACTGCAAAACAGTTAATGTAGATTTCATTTTTGTAGATTAGCTTAGATTAGATTTCAACTTCTAGTTTAACTTAGTTTAGTTTCAATTTCCGCAATGTACTTTCTGCAATTTCAAGTTGGAAATAAACCATCCCCTCAACTTCCCTCGGTATGTTCTTGACCCCACCTCTGCGAGCTTCAGCTTGATCTCTGGTGTGGGTTCCACACAGAACGAGGGCTGGTCAGTGCGGATTTAGTTTTGACTAGGAAAATCCAATAGTTGTTATTATTGAATTTGGACAACACACTGAGTTTGTGTGTGAAGTCAAATGGGATGCTCCATGAGATCTAGGTTCTCCCTGTGTTGGACTTCCGACATTACTCTTTGTATTCTTTTATTGTATTGAACTTGCGTGTGAAGTTAGGGGGGTATTGTCTCCATTGGACCTTCGGCATAGTTCTTTGCATTCAATTTGAGGGATAGCCTCTAAAAAGCCATGTTATCCCCTAGCCTAGGGATAACTAAGGAGATTATGTCTCGAGGCCCACAGGTCCTAGACATGGAGTACCGAGAGCCATGTTGACTTGAGCCTGGCCCTGGAGGGCCCATCCTTCTTCTTCATCGCCTCCATCTTTTCAGCAGCAGCAACATCCATCCCATCGGCCTGGTCCTTCAGCAGCAGTGGGTCTTACTCCATGAGGTAATGAGTTAAGGTATCATGGTATGCGTCACTCTGATTCTCAAAACATTTGAATATGTGCATTTAATTATTTTTACTTCTAATGTGTGCTTGGACCTTATGCCTTTCCACTTGTCCACACCTAGGGGGAATGACAGGATGCCCTAGCAAGTTGGTTCCCATAGGGTTTGAGTTTCCATTGGGTGGGTTCATGAAGGTCATCGTCCACTCCCACCATACTTATCACTTTTCATCTTTTTCCCTCTCATCCATCCCCTACATTGGTTCGGGCATTGGGTTTGCCAAGCTAGCAAAGGGTTGTACCTTACCTTGTGGGAATAAGGGGCTAAAGGCCTAGAGGGTAAAAGTAGTTGGCATAAGATAAAATCCAAAGAACAAAAATCTTCAGATGCTTCGCCCAGGGATCCCCGAGAAAGAAATAAAAAGTTTCTCAGCAAGAAATAGAGGGACCCATAAAATAATAAAATCAAGACGTAGTTGGAGGATAGGGGGTCTCATCACAACCCAACCTATTAGGTCTCATCATGAGCCAACCTATTAGGTCCATGGGCATGTATCGGTATGACACTACCATTCAACTGGTCACCACGCCAAGGTAGTGGCTCTTGGTGGCATAGCCAAGAGAAAGGGGGTCTCATCACGAGCCAGCCTTCTCATCTCCGTGAAATTCTTGTGGGTAACATTGTCACCATTGGTCACCATGCCATGGTAGTGTCCCCTAACTAGTCTCTTGAAAGAAAAAGAAATAAGAGAAAAAGGTAAAAGGCATTGAATGGGCTTGGAAACATTTGCATCCATGACAAGGTGTAGTTCACCCTCTTCAGAGGCATCCACAAGTAAGCCATACATTCCCCTGTCATCACTACACCCATTACTCAAACATCCCTACACCACCTCATCCACTTACATGGCCTGGATTTGTCTTCACTTGGAAACACCCCACGTCCAATGAGAATTAGCCCAGTAGGACCTCTTGACATCCTCTCCAAACCTGGCTTATAGAATAACATAACGCCTTTGAGCACTTGTCTGGGAAAGGGGGTTTTATGCACATGTTTAGATAACTTGATTATTAGATGTGATTGACATTGCTATGATCCCTGCGACTTATGAGCCGATGGAGGGCGTACTTGTTGTTGTTGCAGGGCCACACTCGACGGACAGGTACACATGGGGAGATGATTAATTCGGACCTCCATAGGGCTAAAAGCGTACCATATGGATGTTGAGACCCCAGCCAGGGGTAGACACATGTCAGAGGCTTGCACCAAAGAGAAAGGAGGGTGTCTTGCCCTTCTACTAGGATGTTGGTCTTAAAAGGACCATGACATCACCTCTGTGACCCTTGACGTCACCCAACGTTTGATGGACACTTTGGAGGCAATTGTGTGCCAAGTGGCATGTGTGGCTTGATCCAGAGGCCTTGGGAGGACAAACGTTTTTCTTATGGAGGCTAATGTTTCACCAAAGAGGCCTAACGTCACCCTAAAGGGGCATGTCATCACCTTTTCTGCTTGATTTAGGGTTTAATTTGTCATTTTTATGTCAGCCTTTTTGACCTAATTTGTAAATTAAAGGTCATTGTAACTGTATAAATAAAGGGAAAATCTCTCTTATTTTTGCGGATCTCTCACTCACACTTAAGTGAGGTCTAAAATTTGTGCCCTAATTAGGGTTTATTGGCTAAAATTTGGTGTGCACTTCTTGAAGGAGGCTATTTTTCGTGTATTTTAGCATTTTTCTTGGTGGAAGTCTTCAACTAGGCCTATTGCTAGATGATTCTTGGTGAATGTAAGTAAATTTTCTGCAATTCTTCTTCATTTGATTGGTTATGGTGTATTTATCTTGTATTTCTTCCAAGATTATGAAATTGCTAGCTTAAAACCCTAGGAGGCTAAAGCACATGTTATTGTTCTTGCCTTAATAACTTTTCACCTACTAGATTATGCTAGAAACCCTATTTTCTTGGAGTTTTGTGCTAAGGGCCTTGCCATTGCGACACCCTAACATCTTTTTCTTCATCTATTTGTCATCTACTTCATCCTTGAGCTAAAGAAGGAGGAAAACTACTAGGGCCTAGGGTTACCTACTTCCTAGAGGCTATTGTCCCCTAAGGTTTAGTGATTGAAGCCTTGGGCTACCAACACTTCAATCATTGACCTTCTTGTCTCTAGCTCTCTTATTATCAATTTGTTCCTTCAAGATTTTCGCTGCTAAAAAAGACTTCATTTACCCTAAAAGCACTGATCTAAGCCTTACAATTGAGTGATTGATGAAAACTACTCTCAAAACCTTTACCTCAAGCTCTCTACTAATTTCTCCTGACCCTAGAATAGACTAATATACTAACCTACTTGTTATTACAAAAGTAAGATACAACCATCTATTGCAGCATTAAAAGCACCTAAAAGCAATTGTAAAGTTGATTTATACACTGGCTAATTAGCTTCTGACAAATGCTAGTACTTTGCTATTAAAGAGTGATTATTTCGGATCATTGTGAAGCTCTTTCAAGGCATTTATTGTGAAGTTGTCATCTTATAAATATTGTTGTTATAAAATTATGTTTGCTTCATCATACATCAACTAATTCTTTTATTTATAAGTCCATGGTTTTATGAAGTACCAACAAGTTGTACTTGCAAAAGATATTGTTTTCTTGTTGTTGTATTCTGGGCAGGTACATCTAAGCACTTTATTACTTCATTGGTTAAAACCTTGGGAATTTTTTATCAGTGTGACTTGTGAGAGGGGATACTTTCATAAACACGTTAACCTTTGCCTTCTCAAACCCCTAGGTCATCAAGGGCGTCTCCCCTGGGCCATCAACCCTAAATAGAAAGAGGTATCTTGTTGAGGTGACAGTGATAGGATAACCTTCGGTTACGCCAATTTTCCTTCCCTTAACCTTTTCCATTGGAATAAGTACAAATTGAGCGATAACAAAACACATTTAGATTAGATTTCCTTTATTGTTATCACTCCACACACTTCACACTCATAAGTGAACTTGCACTCACAATAGCCACTTCACAATAAACTCACTCACTTAACAACTCACCATTAATAATAAAATTTGTCAAAAGCACTTGCAACACAACTCGTACAACATCATTTTCATTTATCTTGCAACAACATTTACTTTTGGCATTGATCTATATTCATCTTTGTGTATTACCATTTCATTTAAAGTATCAACATTTTCTTTCCATATAAATCATTTATGGTGAAGTGCTTTATTTGTTTTGTATCTTTATCATAAGCAATTTCTATTATTTGTGTCATATATGCTGCTAGAATAGTTTTTTTTTTTGTTTTTGTCTCATAATAAACTCTTAGATCAATAGTTGTGCTTGGTTAGTTAAGCCTTAGATTTATTTTCTTAGGGACTACCCCACCTTGGCTTCGCTAGGAGTTGGCCTAAACGGAGGAGTTGAGGATCAAGTGATATCACCTTGACTCAAGATTTTCCCCTAAGGACACACCCAGTGGATTGAATATTTCTTCCACGTTACCCAAGGTGTGTATAAGGAGGCAACAATTTTGGCGTTGTTGTCGTGGATAAATCTTTCTATTCCCAAAATACGACTTTTGTTTTTTGCTTTGTTTGATGCTTCTTGTATATTTAAAATAGACTTGATCATTTGGTGACTCCACTTCAAATAATTTGACAAAGTATTTTGCAAGAAGGAACTCACAGGTTTTCTTAGCTTCATCCTTGAACCTAAAAAGGGTTTTTGTAGGATTTTAGCCAAACTTTGTTCTAGTAGGATCCATGACAATCACGGATCCTAGTCCATTTCTGACATTCTTCTTTTTTGTTCAATGTTTCTAGTTTAGAAATGGATGATTTATATAAGCCATCTAATTTTTCTGAAATAAGTGGTTATCCACGTGTGATTCCAGAAAATCTCTTAAAAAATTGCCTTCTTTCCAAAATAATGATGTTATTGGTGCTAGACATCATGTTACAAAGTTTTCCCATTTCATTCATAAATTGTGTTACAATGCTTTACATGAAGATGTAATTATGAAATTGTTTATCTTGTCCTTTAATGATGATGATCTTGATTGGTTCATGGAACTCAAGTATAACCAAATTGAAACAGAAAATGAGTTGATTGAAGCCTTTAAGGAAAAATGGAGAGATAAAGAACCAACAAACCTTGAGGTTGCCCCTGAGAGGGTCATTGAAATTGATAAGCATATGCAAGAGCTAGAGCTTCACAAAGAAAAAGAGAAGGATTTCCATCTGGAAGTTCCAGAAGAGCCTATAGATGAGTTAGTAACTAATCAAAATAAAGCAAAGGAAATTGAGTTTGGAGTTTATGAATATCTAGTTGATTGAAATCCCCACCCTCCTCTCGAAGGACCCATCTCTTAAAAAAAAATCCTCAACAGACATGCAGAGCTTGAAGAAAACAATGAAGTAGATTCTTTGACAACTCCAGTTCCAACCTCTTAGCCATCAGATGATTTAATAATAGATAATGGGAAAATGGAAGAGACTTTTAGATCATCAATTCCATATCATTACAAGCAATGGTTGGTCCTTCACAATGACAATCAAGTTCAAAAATTCATAAAAAATTTACAAGATATGTTAGACTTCAAAGTTTGTTGGAATAAAGAAGGATAGATATATCTTGAGTGGTTTATTTCCAAGAAAAAATCCAATTTGATAAAAAATGGAAAAGGGTGCTCAACAAGTCATCCCAGACAAGAGCTTTTCAAACACATAAGGTCTTGCATCATCCATGACATGGTTGGTCCAAATGTTTTATATTTTATCTAGTTGGACAGTGAAAAGTTAAAATGTGTCAATGGAAGGGAAACTCCTTAAATTGTACCTCAACAATGGCATATGATGCCCATGGGGGCATCCATTGTAACATAAATCTCTCTAACCCTTCTTCCTTGTATTTCATTTTCATTTCTTCAACATTTAATTTTCTTCTATTATTAGTGTGACTTGTATCTTAATTGTTGGTTTCTATATATTGTGTGATTGATGTTATCTTGGCAAGATATGTTGTTATGATGCAGATCACAGATTCTGGATTCGAGCATGTTTTCCTTTCCTAAAGATGCCAATGTTACCCACCAAGTTGCACTAGGATGAACAAGAAGTTGTTTAAATTCAGAAGTTTTGTCGACCACTATGGCCCATTTTTCTTCTTCATCTTCACGCATTTCCATACCCCCATGGAGAATTGTAATAAGATGAATTAGCATGATGAACTTTGTAAAAGGATTAGCCCCCTGAGACTTAATCATGAGTACATTACTCTAGAGTGTTTTTTTTTACTTATTAATTATATATTGCTTGAATTTTTTATGCGAGTTATAATTTCTAAGTTTTTTCACTCACCACTTCCAAAGCTGGAGTGTGCACTGATGGTTAGGCCTTAGTGTGTGTTGTCTAAGTCTAGAGTCTAATGTATATTACCATGCTAATAATCCTCTTAAAGTCTTATGTAAATGTGCTAAGTCCCCCTTAGGTTTTTTTTAATGCTTTCTACAAAAAAACAATTCCAGCAAAAACAATATATTTTAATTGTAATTGATGAATTAGTTAAATAAGTAGTACTAGGAGGTATTATATTCCTTGGGGGTATTCATTTTCACACTCATAAACATCTTAGAGGGATGACATATAGTTTAGTTTCAAGATCTTTCATCTTTATATTTGGAAATCTATGTGCCATTTGTTTGTTGTCCTAAAACAACAAACCAAAGACTCTAAGGAGATAAGTTTTTTAGCTTGTTTTCCTTGGTTAAATTTCACTTGTCGTTGGTAGTTGTAACTAAGAATTCTTTGGGTTTACCTAACATTGTTCCAAGACACTCTTAAAGTGTTTTTAGGCATCTTTTTGCTATCCTATGTTTGTTGTTTTTTGCAGGTTTGTGGATAGCCAAGAGGAAGTGCAGTCAAATTTTGCAGATTTGGACTATCTGGGACCCCTGGGAGCCCCCTTTTCATCAATATTTTTTTCTAAAACATGTAAAAACTTGTTGATCCCCTCTAATAAATGATCACAAGTCTTTCCCAAAAAAGAGATTGTATCCGAAATCAATAAAATTAGTGGGCTATACAGTGCCCAATATTCAATCGCCCCTAGGGGATCGACATCTTTTTGTGGTTGTCTCATTTTTGCTTCAATTTTAGTTTTGTTTTGCTTTACCAATTTAAAAAGGATAAAATCAATAATAAAATCAATCACAGCACCACAAAACAATTAGTTTAGATTTCATTTTTATAGATTAGCTTAGATTAGATTTCAATTTCTAGTTTAACTTAGTTTAGGTTCAATTTCCGCAATTTACTTTCTGCAATTTCAATTTGGAAATAAAACATCCCCTCATTTTCCCTCGGTATGTTCTTGACCCCACCTCTATGAGCTTCAGCTTGATCTCTGGTGTGGATTCCACACATAATGGGGATTGGTCAGTGCAGATTTAGTTTTAACTAGGACAATCCAATAGTTGTTATTATTCAATTGGGACAATACATCGAGCTTGTGTGTGAAGTTAGACAAGATGCTCCATGAGATCTAGGTTCTCCCCATGTTGGAATTTCGGCATTACTCTTTGTATTTGTTTATTGTATTGAACTTGTGTGTGAAGTCAGGGGGATATTCTCCCCGTTGGACCTCCTGCATAGTTCTTTGCATCTAATTTGAGGGATAGCCATGAAGTAAGCCCTAATCCATATCACTATCAAACTTACTCTTGAAGGATTTATTTATTTCATGCTTCACTTGACCTATCCCTTTACCTGGCTATTTTATTTCTTATCTAGATTGGCACATCTAATAGGGTTGGATGAAGGCCCTCACATACTTAAACTTGCCAATTGACATGAGGTCTTGGGATGGTGTGATGCTTGAAGGGGATACTGAGGTGAATTCCTTACATGGCTTATATCTTAAGTAACAACTTACTTTGCAATTTGTAAGGACTAATATTTCTTGTGAACATTGGTTAACCTTGTCTTACACCCTGATTTGTTTTGGATGGCCCTAACATGGTTCTTTGAGGGATGTCCTAGGCTTGTACCCAGGACATCGTGACTTTATTGCGGAAATTTGGCACATGTGATGCAGAGCAGTGTGTCATCCAATGACTCACCACCTTCATAAATTAGCTCGCGTATCCTTAAAAACTTGGGACGATGGACAAATGGGCTTGGTTTGAGCAGATTTGGTCATGATGGCACACAGATGGTTTGAGATCCCACAGGTTGGGAAAAGTACCCCAGAGCTTATTATCTATTGGATTAGGGATGTTGTTGTATGAAACAAACAGATATCACTCAGAGACGAGATGGAACCTCCTTTTCCCTGAACGCAACACTTTGAATGTTAGAAAATAGCCATCATTTGATGATGACATCATCTTTAAGAGTTTGATGTTGTTTGGGTTTTGATGGACAGTCAGGGAACCTGTGATGATTTGGCAAGGCCATGGTGAGGAGACATTTCATTGACATTTACTCCATCATGGGATGTTTCCACTTGGCCTTTGGATGCCTCCTCCTTGCCCAGGAGGGCTTGACGTCACACACATGTGGCCTATTATGATGTATTTTTGCATTTTTGCATTTGGTAAAGGACAAATGAGGGGTCGACCCCACTTCAAATGAATGAATGTTATGTTATGTGGACAACTTACGTAGGCTAGCCTCATATAAGAAGACTAGCGCTAGCCTTTTATTTTTTCATCGTGACTTTTTCACCTTTGTGGGGTAACACTTCTAGTTTTTTCGTTATTTCATCCATTCTTGGTATTTTCTCTTATGTGCTATGCTTGAAGGAGGTCTCTTGTGGATGCTTCTTTTCATGTTGGATGGATATTTCTGCAATTAGGGTTTTATGCTCTTGGTTTATTGGATGAAGTAAGTAAGTTTATGCAATTTTATGATATTTTGTTGATGTAAATGGTGAAATTGTTATTTTGTTGCAAGAAGTCTTATTTTGTTGAAACCATAAGTTGGGAACATAAGTGCTTCTTCCCCTCATAAAGTTTTATTTGTCCAAGTTAGTGAAATGTCCTTGCTAGGGTTAGAAGCCTAAAGCCCAAAAGTGCTTGCACTTTAGGATTTTGGCCCTAGACATTTGGTCCTTGACCTAAGTGAAGCTACAAGAAGGGAAAAATGATATCTAGGGGCCAAACATGCTTGCACCCTAGATATCATTTTCCTCAAAGTCTAAATCCTAAGGCCCAAATGTGCCTATACCTTGTGGTTTAGACTCTACCTCTTGGTTTCAATTAGACAAATCTTCAAGTTTAATGTATTTGATATTCCATATTCCATAGAATGACAACAACATTTATCTAGAAGTAATCTTGTGGTGAAAGTCATTGTTAAAGTCATTTTTCTAAATCTCTTAAGTGTTCTACTAACACTAACTCTAGCAAACTCACAGTAATTATGTTTGTTGTTACCAAAGTTTGCTACAACCACTGAAAATTGTCTTAATTTGTTGCATAAACCTAATTACAAGTGGTTTAACTTGCTCATAAATCACCTCTAGCAATTGGATATTATTCTATTATTTAAATTTTTACTTTTCATAGTCAATTGTGGTGTTTATGAGCATTTATTCTTGTTGTTATTGCAAATAATTTATTGTTGTTATACAACCGGTTATTGTTGTAATTTGCAATAGCCAATGCAATTTTACTTGTCTAGTGTCTAAAGAGGTCATTGTTGCATGCTTTAGCTTGGTAGTTGTCATATATATGTTGTAAATTGTTCTTGTTCTAGGTAGGTACAACAATCACCTTACAACCTCTCTTTTTTTCCTAGACCTAGAACTAACTAACATGTGACCAAGATAGGGGGCAGTAATCTTGGATATTTCTTGCTATTGGATCCCCTAAGGTCACTAGGGAAGCCTCCCTTGTGGGGGACCTCCTCCATCACTAAAATGAGGGAATATCCTACTTAGGTGACAATGGCAGTTTCTTCCATAGTTATGCAAGATTTGAGAATATTGTGGTGGGCTTTGCACAAGTACAAATCTTGCGATAACATTTTGGTGTCATTGTCGGGGAGGATTGAGTCATTCTCCTCATGACATATCTTTGGTGAACTTATCTCAAAGCCCTTATCTTACAAGTTTCCCTGGCGACTCCACTGAGGGTAGAATCCATCACCTTCCTTTGATGATCCTAAAGAGATCATATGGTGACTCCACTGATATATTTTGAGGTGTCATCCTCCTCAACTTTGTGATATTATGTATTTTCAAGTGATGGAATCATGGCACCCTGGGATCAAAGGTATCCTTATATTGATTTTGAAAGTTTTTGGGATACCCAAATGAGTTTTATATAAGATCATTGGAGAACTCTCCAGAATTGAAAGGATTGTTTGTTACTCACATTGTAGAGTTCTTGAAGTACATACACAATGTAGGAGTCAAAGATGAGGATGTACAAGTAAAATTATTTATACTTTCCTTGCCATTTGGAATATAAGATTGGGTCAAGAGTTGTTGCAAGCCAAAAAGGATATCCTCTCTCATAGATCTCATCAGCAGGTTTCTTAAGTTTTCAAACCACAATGTCAGACATATGAAGACATTCTCCGTGAGATCGTAGCCACCCTTAAAAGGGAATTTTTATTCTCAGACCTTCTTATAAGTGACCTTATGGAAGTGTACCATGCCCAAGAGAAAGGATCTATTGAAAACAATGAGTTTACTAACGAAGAAACTCCATATATTGAGCATGCTTTGGATGAGAGTCATGAAGATCACACATCTCCAAGGAAAGAACCTAAGCAAGAAGTATATGAAGAGGGTTCATGTTACCCCCCCGATGCCTATGGGTAACTAGAGGAGATCATGTCTCGTGGCCCACAATGGAGAACATGGTCCCGATCATGATGATGATCAACATGTCCACAAATGGCATCCTAGCAGGCCCCCTCATTCACCTTACAGCTATAGGTCAACCAAGGCTCATCACATTCAAGCAACCCAGAGTATGGGAGATGGTAATCCATCGTCACCATGAGGTATGCTAGTCCTTCTTTTATGCAAAGTGTTGTGCTTAATTTGTCAGGCATGTGGATGAGGATCTTTGGTTGAAATTCGATAATGGATCATTGGTTTGGGAAATTGCGTTAGTTGTCTGGTTTCACCTTGGTGGTCAAAATATGTGCCCTAATCCTTGCTGTCACCGCCCAGGGAAAAGGAGTTCTACTCGGGGGCCCTCTCAAGGGTAAAGTTTTGTTGCCCTCCATACTTAACACTTTCCATCCTAGATCCTCTCATAATGTACTAAACTTCAGCAATGGGCCATGGTCCATTCTCTCATGAGAAAAGGGGTTGAAGTCGCAAAGGTTGTTTCGAAACTACTATGAAAAGAATAAGAAAATGATGTTAAAGAAAGAAATGAATGATAGTGAAGGAGGACTAACAAAATCCGGTCCAAACTTGAGCTCTACTCTTTCAATTCTCACCCTGGTCCAAAAAAATGCAATGCTAATTGCTTAAAACCTTACAAAGGGGACTTGCAAGTATAATAAAGCAGGACTTAGAAAAAGACAAATAAGGGGGATTAGAAAAAATAACATGTAAATATGGGGTTACTCAAGAGCAAGCACACCCTCCACAAAGGTGCTTATAGAAATGGATTTAATGACACCATTAGCCATGAAGTAAGACCTAAAAATCATGTTACTATCACTCTAACTCTTGAAGGGATTTTTCTTTCCCTTCTCACTCTCAGGACCTTCCCTCTACCTGGGTTATTTAATTTCTTGTCTAGGTGGCACACCTAATAG
Organism: Picea engelmannii; assembly: GCA_009831015.1. Lineage (NCBI taxonomy): Eukaryota > Viridiplantae > Streptophyta > Pinopsida > Pinales > Pinaceae > Picea > Picea engelmannii. The sequence goes on from ML806867.1 coordinate 55,081, forward strand.
GGTTGGATGAAGGTCCTCCCATACTTAAACTTGGTAACTCACATGGGGTCCTAAGCTAGTGCGGTGCTTGAAGGGGATACTGAAGTGAATTATCTTACATGTTTTATATCTTAAATTGCAGCTTAATTTGCATGTTTTAAGGACTAATGTTTCTTATGAACTTTCGCTAACCATGTTTTATACATTGATTTGTTTTGGATGGTCCTGACATGGTTCTTTGAGGGGCATCTTGGGCTTGTACCTAAGACGTTGTGCCTTTATTGTAGGACCTTGGCACGTGCAATGGAGAGCATTGGGTCGTCAAGTGACTCACCACCCTCAAATATTTTCTCTCACATCCTCAAAACCCTGGATGATGGAAAAATGTGCTTGGTTTGAGTAGATCCAGTCATTATGGCACATTGTTGGGTCGGAAGCCCCACAAGTTGGGAAGAGTACCCCAAGGCTTATTTGTCCACACAATAAAGGATGTTGCAGTAGCAGTGACTAAGACATAATTCAAAGATGAGATGCAACCCTCTTCTCCTTGGACGCAACACATTGAGGCCCTTGATGTCACCTTCAAGGGTTTGACATTGTTAGAGTTTGATGGATAGATGGGTACCGAAGATGATTTGGCATGACCTTGGGTGAGAAGACACCACACTTGACATTTGTTTCACATTGGAGGATTCCACATGGCCTTTGGAGGCTTGACGTCACCATACTAGGCCTTGACATCTCACACGTGTGGGCATTTTGATGTATTTGTGCATTTATTACACATTGTAAAAGTTAAATGAGGGGTTGACCCCATGTGGATTATGAACTTGTTATGTTCTATGGACAATGTGGGACACTAGGCCTTATATAAGAAGGCTAACCTCACTTCATTTTTAGGATCATCTTTCACTCACCTTTGTGGGTAACAAATCTGAAATTTTCGTCCTCTAAGGGTTACTAGCTCTCTCTCTTTCATGCACTTTGCTTGGAATGGTCTCTTGTGGCTGGATTTGTTGATTAGGGTTACATTCTCTTGGTTTCTTGGATGAATTAAGTGTATTTATGCAATTTATTTTCATGTTATTAAGGTTTATGGTGAAATTGTTATTTGTTGCAAGAAATATTGTTTGGTGAAACACTAAGAGAGGAACATAAGTGTTTCTTCCTCTCACAAGGTTGTATTTGTCTAAAAATTGGTTAATTGTCCTTGCTAGGGTTAGTGTTGATGATTGCAGCGTCATGAGACATCCTCCAGGATACATTCTCCTCTGTGACTGAGTTGAATCGACCTGAGAGAGAGCCTAGTGTTGGACATACCCATGTGATGGGGCATCATTCTCCTCTGTGTGAGAGTCGTGTCGTCCCCCAGTGGTTGGGGCATCGTTCTCCTTTGTGTGAGAGTTGATTCATCCCCCAGTGGTTGGGTGTGCCCATGTAATGGGTGTATCATTCTCCTCTGTGTGAGAGTTGAGATGATGTGGTACTTGTTAATGTTTATTCCATTATTATAGTTCTTTTCATTTCATAAGATAAGAGCATAATAAGAACAAGATCACTGAGAAATACACATCCACAAGAGACACAACATTTATCCTGGGAAACCCTCTAGGGGAAGAAAACCCAGCAAAAACTTCCTTATCATAAATAGCTTATACAATGTTCAAGAGATAACTCAACCAATACAGAAAATTCCTCCTCAAGAGATGTGCCACCCTTCTTCTCCTCTCACAAACTTGAAATTGCAGCTTGCCTCATAAGGGAATGAGCAAGTGAAGTGTGTGTAAGAAGTGAGGCGCTAGCCTCTTATTTATATCAAGCTGACACGTGTGAAGAGTCACCATCTGGCAGGGCCGACCTCTCACACTGGGTGGGTAAATCCACCTTTAATTAATTATGTCCCTTCCATTATAACTGTTGGGGCCGACTTCTTATTCTGCACTTTGTAATTGTCCGATGACCAATCCGCAAAAGGGGATTTGGTCCTTATACAATTACCGAC
>ML806867.1:78631-106473 GCA_009831015.1 Picea engelmannii
TTAATCTATTGATTCATAGTTTTTTGCGATAATATATGTGTTTATTAATAAATAAAAGTGTTATAAGATATTTCTAATATATGTATGTCGTTCATGTGCGGGTATTTTTCTAGGAAGATATTTTGGACCTGAAATGGATATTTATCATACATTATGATCCAAGATTAGTGCATGTGTTTGACGATGCATTAGTGGATATTGAGAAAGACAATGATGTCCAACAAAATGTGAGAGATGAATTAGAAAACATCGAAGAAATTAACATCTATGATGATGTTGAAGATGGTTATGTTCAGGCACAAGAAGACAACAAAGTAGAGTTAGATGATTTTATGGAAGACAACAATATGGATGATATAGAAAATGATGATCCAAATTATACATCTGGTAACAATATAGATGGTCTATAGTCAAATTTCAATGATAATGAAGATGATGCAGATCAAGAAGAGGATGATGATAATATTAAATACTTGAAAGAACATATGAACATTGACAATGATAAACTGGATGACATTGTTGCAGACAATAATGTTAATGACCAAGACTTCTAAATTTTCAAAATTGTTTGTAATTCAATTTTTAAAATGGCGTTGATTCTTATGGCCCAAAATTTCATGAAATGCTTAAGTATTATTTCTAATGATACAAATTACTTTTGGCAATATCCTTAAAGTGTTCAATCTTTTCTATGAATTGTTGGCAAAAAAAAATAAGATTACTTATATAATGGTTAGCATGGTTAGTGGTCATTTATTGGCAATTGTTAAAAAATATAATTAAATATATTGTATATGTAAATCAATGTAAATCCAAAAAATTAGGCTAATTAATGTATCCAAAGTTTATTCATTAATTTATATTTTAAAACAAATTGAAATATTTCACTAAGCCTATGTTGATGCAAATGTGGATGATCTCAACAATTATGTGGGGACATAAATATACATCCTTAAGTCTCGAAACCCTCCCATATCGTTAAGGCATGTGTCTAATCTAACCATGCCAAATTTCGACGCATACAAGCACAGATTGAAGAAATTTCAACGTTGGCCCCCATTCACTGCTCACTATGTGGGGTCATTGCATGACATTTGTGATGGATGTATTGGAAGTTCCATGTCAAATTTCAAGATAGTTATGACAATGATTCTATAGAAGGGAATGACAAACATTGAAAATGAGACGTTTATGATGAATGTTGATGCAGGTGTGGAATTTTGAAACCCTCCTTGAGTCTTGAAAACCCTCCCATACCATCAAGGCATGTGTCTAGTCTAACCATGTCGAATTTAGACACATACAGGCACAGTTTGAAGAAATTTCAGCGTTGACCCCATTCAATTTTCATTGTGTGAGTTCGATGCAAGATGACATTTGTGATGGGTGCATTGGAAGTGACATGACATTTCAAGAGAGTTCCGACAAAGATTCTATAGATGGAAATGACGAGTGATGACAATGAGATCACATCCATTATATTGAACGTTGATGCAAACATGGACGATCTAAAATGTTATGCGGGGACATCAAATATCCTTAAAAGTATTGAAACCCTCCCATACTATCAAGGCATGTGTCTAATCTAACCATTTCGAATTTCGACGCATACAGAAACAGATTGAAAAAATTTCAACGTTGGCCCCTACACTCACTGCTCACTATGTGAGTTTAGTGGAAAAAATTTGTGATGAGTGTATTGGTATTTCCATGTCAAATTTCAAAATAATTCTGACAACGATTCCATAGAAGGGAATGATGAATGATGACAATGAGACGTGCATGATGAATGTCGATGCAAATGTGGATGATCTCAAAGATTATGTGGGGACATCAATATACATCCTTGAATCTTGAAACCCTCCCATACCATCAAGGCATGTGTCTAGTCTAACCATGTCAAATTTTGATGCATACAGACACATATTGAAGAAATTTCAATGTTGGCCCCATTCACTACTCACTATGCGGGGTCAGTGCATGACATTTTTGGTGGGTGAATTGAAAGTTCCATGACATTGCAAGAGAGTTCCAACAATGATTCTACAGATGGAAACAACGAATGATGACAATGAGACATCCATTATAAATGTTGATGAAAACATGGACGATATCAAAGATTATGTGGGGACATCATACATCCTTGAGTCTTGAAACCCTCTCATATTGTCAAGGCATGTGTCTAGTCTAACCATGTCGAATTTCGAAGCATACATGCATAGTTTGAAGAAATTTCAACGTTGGCCCCATTCACTGCTCACTGTGCGAGGTTGATGCAAAATGACATCGGTGATGGGTGTATTGGAAGTGCCATGACATTTCAAGAGAGTTCCGACAAATATTATATAGATGGAAATAACAAATGATGACAATGAGACATCCATTATATTGAACATTGATGAAAACATGGACGTCGATCTCAAATATTATGTGGGGACATCAAACATCCTTAAGTCTTGAAACCCTCCCATACCATCAAGGAAATTATCTAGTCTAACCATGTCAAATTTCAATGCATATGGGAACAGATTGAAAAAATTTCAACGTTGGCCCCATTCATTGCTCACTGTGCAGGTTCGGTGGAAGAAATTTGTGATGGGTGTATTGAAAGTTCCATGTCAAATATCAATATAGTTATGACAATGATTCTATAGAAGGGAATGACGAATGATGGCAATGAGACATGTATGATGAATGTTGATGCGAATGTGGACGATCTCAAAGATTATGTAGAGACATCATACATCCTTGAGTCTTGAAAGCCTCCCATACCGTCAAGGCATGTGTCTAGTCTAACCATGTCAAATTTCGATGCATACAAATACATATTGAAAAATTTCAATGTTGGCCCCATTCATTGCTCACTATGCAGGATCGGTGCATGACATTTTTGGTGGGTGAATTGGAAGTTCCATGACATTTCAAGAGAGTTCCAACAAATATTCTACATATGGAAATGACAAATGATGAAAATGAGATGTTCATTATGAACGTTGATGAAAACATGGACGATCTCAAAGATTATGTGGGGACATCATACATTCTTGAGTCTTGAAACCCTCTCATACCATCAACACATGTGTCTAGTCTAAACATGTCAAATTTTGATGCATACAGACACAAACTGAAGAAATTTCAACATTGGCCCCATTCACTACTCATTGTGAGGGGTCGGTGGAAGACAATATTTGTGATGGGTGTATTGGAAGTTCCATGGAATTTCAAGAGATCAGTTCCACAAAGATTCTACATGTGGAAATGATGGATGATGAAAATGAGACATGGACGATATCAATGATTTTGTGTAGGGTCGATGGATGTCATTAATCCCTTGACCATATATAATCCCTAATCAATTAACCATTAAACTACCTAACCCCTAAGCCCCAAATCCATTAGCCATTGACCCTTAATCCCTTAAACTGTAACCTTTGATCCCTTAACCCTTAATCCCTTAAACGGTAACCCCTAGTCCCTTAACCCTTAATCCCTAGACCTCAAATCCCTAAATAACCTAATCTCCAAATCCCCTATCCACTTAACCCCCAAAAACTCAACAAAATTATTATTTAGACACATTGGGAGTTAAATTGGAAGAGAAAATAGAAGCTAAAAAGGAAGCTAATATGGAAGCTAAACTAGGAGCTAAATAGGGATCTAACTGGGACGCTAAAAAGGACGTTAAACTAGGCACTAATAGCGCCTAGTTTAGCACCCACTTTTGTTTCTCGGCGCAAATAGCTCCATAAATAGCGCCCTCCCGATAAATAGCTTCAACTTTAGAAAAAAAGTGGATAAAAATACATTAAAACATCCAGTGGAAGCTAAAAAGGGAGCTAATCACATGGGTTTGTTGTAGTGTCTTAAGACTACACACATGGGACTCCTTCCCACTTACGTCAATCCCTGAGATTGTTTTATGTACACTTCTTCCTTAATGATCCCATTAAGGAAAGTTGTCTTCACATCCATCTAATGTATCCTCCATCCCATAAACAAAACCAAATACAACTGCTCTAATGGAAGTGTACTCAACAACTAGAGTAAATGTCTCCTCTATGCAGTTAATTACCAATTATGCAAATAATTTGAATATTGAAAATGAAGATGTCTGGATGAGGATTTTTGTGCAAAGTATAGATGGAGAAGCTAGGAAGTGGTTTATAAGTTTATCTCCTGGATCAATAGATGGAATTGAATCCCTGGATGATGCATTTTTAAGACGTTGGGGTGACAAAAAAACTTCTTATATTACATTACAGAATTTGGGGCTCTTAAAAGGAAAGAGGGTGAATCAATGTCATATTTTTCAAAAATATTTAACAAGATGTATAACAAAATTCCTACTGATATTAAACCCACCAAAAATTCTACTAAAATAAAATTATGCAAATGCTTTTGACCCAAAGTTCTGCCTTTTTTTTAGAGAAAGAAGGTCTACAACATTGGTTGATATGAAAGATGTTGCATTAGAGGTTGAATCAAAGATATTGGCAGCAGATAAGTTAAGGGGAAAATCTAATAGAGATAGAAGGAAACAAAAAGAAGAAGCCTCATCTTCAGATGCATCAGGAATTAATCCCCAAGTTGATGAATTGACTAAGTTGGTTAGGCCACTTTCTATAGAATTGGAAAGATTAAAACTTGAAAGGAGACAAACAATAGAAACCCTCAATATTTTAGAAACATACATAATTTCAAAAGGACAAATAATACACCTCAAATTCTGTAGAGAGATCAGAGAAATAGATAAGATCAGAAAGTTCAAAATCCTCTATAGAACAATTTGTTTTATGATGAAGAAGGAAATAATGAGGAAGCAGATAAAGAGATTCATTGTTTGGGGGATAAATTTGTCTCCCCTCATTTAACCCAGACTTCTTATGAAGAATCTTCAATGAGAAATCAACTGAATGAGTTAAGTAAAAGAGAAAAGGTAAATGAAACTCAAAATAAATATAATTTGAGGTCAAAACAAAATGAGGGGAAACCAAGTACATCTACTCAGCCTAAAAAATCATATACCCCTCCTAGGACAATGGTTGCACCAAATAAGGAAACCAGAGAACAAAACAATCAACCTATTATCAAGGCTCCTATTCAAGAGCCAAAAGAAATTCAAAAATCCCAATCCTATTTTAATTTTGAGAATGAATTCTAAAAAATCAAGATTCTTGTCCCACTCCTAGAGTTGATGAAAAATGAAGATTTTAAGAAATTTATTTCAAAAATGTTGCAACCTAAATCGTTTTCCCATTCAACGGACTTAGTTAACTTGTTGTATAAGAAACTTGTAGTTATATTGGGACCACTGGTAAAAGACAGAGATGACTATCCTCCTCCCTTTTACACTTCTTTGAATGTTCATGAAAAATTTTTGCACAATTGTCTTATGGAATTAGGTGCATCCCACAACTTGATGCCTAAGGATATCATGGATGAATTGGGTCTGGAAATTACTAAAGCATATCATGATTTGTATTTTTTTGACTCAAGAAAAGTAAAATGTCTTGGAGTTATTAAAGATCTAGTTGTCACTCTTTTTCAACTACCTATTAAAAGCATAGTCATGAATATTGTAGTTGTATATGTTCCTCCCAAATTTTGAATGTTGTTGTCTAGATCATGGATCAAGAGGTTAGGAGGGACATTGCAAATGGATCTTTCTTATGCTACCATACCAATCTTTAGGGCTGAACACAGAAGGTTGTATAGAGAGGCACAGCTTGCATATATCACCAGTGATGAGGGAAACCCAACAAACCATCCCATATATGTTGTTGATATTGATTTAGGATCTATCATTCTGCATATTACTGATTTTCCTTAGTCACCATTGGAAATAAAAAATCAGTCGCCAACAACATGTGAGACAACTAGAAAAGGTGCTCAAACATGGAAAATGTATTTTGATGGTGTATCTTCCAAGGATAATGTTGGTGTTGGAGTAGTGTTCATTTATCCTTCTCGGGAAGTCATAACCTTGTCCTTCAAATCTGAATTTGAGACCACAAACAACATTGCAGATTATGACACATTAGTTTTGGGGCTTAGGGTTGCAAAGGACATGAAAGTTGAAGAATTGTCAGTTTTTGGAGATGCAAAGCTAATTGTGAATCAAGTCAAAAACATCTATCAAGCAAAGCATACAAGACTTGAAGCTTATACGAATGTCGTTTGGAACCTTAATGATAATTTATTCTTATCCTTCAACATATCTTTTGTTCTCTAAGAGGCTAATACATTGGTTGATTCCCTAGTTGTTTATGCCAGTGATTTTAAAATACCACTACCCCCAAATCCTAAGTATGATGTTGAGGTGAAATATAGACCTGATATACCTAATAATGTCAAACATTGGAAGGTTTTTGAAGATGATCAAGAACTAAAGAGGTTTTTGGAAACATTAGATGAATTTTATGTGCTTCATATTGACCAAGATTCATATGATGATAAAAATATGCATGATGATAAATTTCTTAACAAGATTACAAAACATAAAATTGTTCATTTGCCTAGCAATCATATTCCTAAATGATTGGTTCCCTTGGAGAGACTGATTGATAACAATGATGTTGTTTTGAAAGTGAGTGGTTCTAATGAAAATGAAGATCTGACAAAATGTAATCTTGGCACTGAAGAGGAACCCAAATATGTTAAATTTTTTAGCAATTTGTCAGAAAATCAAAGGGCTAAATATATCAAATTGTTGAAAGAATTTGCCGATGTTTTTGCATGGAAGTATGAAGACTTGGAAATTTATGATACTAGCATCATTGAGCATATAATACCTTTGAAAGATGACACCAAACCTTTCAGACAAAAACTAAGGCAGATCAACCCTATGTTATTGTCTATTATGGAGAAAGAAGTCAAGAAACTGCTTGATGCTCGGATCATTATACCTATGAGGTATTTTGATTGAATAGATAATTTGGTCCCTGTCAGAAAGAATAATGGTGAGATCAGGATTTGTGTTGACTTCATAAACTTAAATAGGTGTTCCAGAAAAGACAACTACCCCTTACAAAAAATGAACCATATCTTGCAAAGGGTGACATGATCAATAAGGATTTCAATGATTGATGGGTTTTCAGGCTATAATCAGATTTATGTGTTACCAGAGGACATAGAAAAGACAACATTTACTACTCCTTAGGGTACATTCATGTATGCCAAGATTCCCTTCGGTCTCATGAATGCAAGGGAAACTTTCCAACGTGCAATGGACATTGCATTTATTGGAGAGAAAGACAAGTTTGTGGTTATCTACTTGGATGATATAACGATGTTTTCCAAGTCTGATCAAGAGCATTACCATCATTTAGAGAAGGTATTTATGCAGTGCAGAAAGTATGGTTTGTCCCTTAATTCCAATAAGTCTCTTTTTTCCATGAAGGAAGGTAAGTTGTTAGGACATATTGTCTCAGCTGAAGGAGTAAAATTTGATCCAAATAGAGTAGAGGCTATCAAAATTCTTTCTCTCCCAAGGTCCAAGAAAGAAATTCAATCTTTCTTAGGTAAGATGAACTTTTTGAGGAGATTTATATCTAACTTTGTTGAGTTAGTGAAATTCATCACTACCATGTTGAGAAAAGGGAATGAAGTAAAATGGAAATGAGAAGATAGGAGTTCTTTTGAGAAAATAAAACAAGCACTGGTCAATGCTCTTGTTTTAATCAGTCCTAACTACTCAAAGGAATATTTGAGTTTCTCCTTTGCCTCAAACGATACATTAGTTGTTGTCCTTCTTCAGAAGATTTCAAATGTAATGGAGAAACCTATTTATTTTTTCAGTAGAGCCTTGAGAGATGTTGAAGTCAAATATGACATCATGGAGAAACAAGCTTATGCTTTAGTCAAAGCCCTAAAAGCTTTCAGGGTATATGTTCTTCACTAAAAAACTATTGCTTATGTCCCTTAAAGATCTGTGAAACAAATTTTGATTCAACCTGATATAGATGGGAAAAGAAGTAAGTGGATTGCCAAGATTTTGGAATTTTATCTTGATGTGAAACCCACCAAGTTAGTGAAGGGTAAAGGTTTAGCTAGATTGTTGGTTGAATCAAATTGTAAGGAATTCGGAGTAAATTTAATGAGTATTAACTCTATAAATAAACAATCTGATATTCCTAACAAAAACTTGCAAATCAATTCAAAATCGGCAGAATGCAGTTGGTATAAGGACCTCATCTATTTTTTTCAAAATTTGCAACCTCCCACTAGACTTGAGAAGACCAAAGTGAGGGATTTTAAGCTTAAAGAATTCAGGTATTGCATTGTTGATCAGATTCTATATTGGAAAGATCCTGTAGGGGTTCTTTTAAGATGTTTGGATCTAGAAGAGGCAAAACCAACTATGACTGAATTTCATGAGAGTTTATGTGGAGTTCGTCATTTTTAGAGGATTACAATATACAAGATACTTAGAGTTGGGTACTTTTGGCCTAGTTTATTCACTCATGTGTGTGTAAAGATCAGAACTTGTGAAAAATATAAGAAATTCTCAGGAAAACAACAACTCAAATCTTTTCCTTTGAACCCCATAGTGGTATCTAGCCCTTTTCAGTAGTGGGGGTTAGACTTGATTGGAGAAATTCATCCATCCTCAAGTGGCCATCATCGTTGGATTTTGACTGCTACGGATTACTTCACCAAGTGGATAGAATCCATTCCCACTAGAAATGCAATGCATAAAGTAGTTATTGGTTTCCTGGAAGATATTCTATCAAGGTTTGGTTTTCCTAATAAAATTGTTACTGATAATGATGCAGCTTTTAAAGTGAAACGTGACACCTACCTCGAGAAACGTGTCATGTATTTAGGTGGTTTTTCGGCACATGGTTTTTGCCGATGGTTTTTACATTTCCGGTTAAGGAATTAGGGTTTTTGACTAATCCAGGTCATTGGGTTAGGTTTTTGGATGTCGTTGGCTCCTATATGTATTTTGTATTGTAAACATTGAAAAACGATGAATGAATATAGAATATGTTGGTTTTCCTGGTTTGGGTTTCCAGGAGAAAATTCTCTATGTAATGTTTGTATTTTCCATTGTATATTTTATGTTCTTTTTCAGAATATTTGTTTCCAGTAGATATTGTACAAGGTTAGAATTTACAAGTCACCTCTAGCTACACCTGAACCTGATCCAGAAAAAATCATAAAGAAGGGAAAAGCTTTGCAAGGAGCCTCCTCTTCTAAATTTTCAGATATTTCTGGAGACCTACCTGAATCTGTTTTCCATAGACCAGTTTTTTTTTATCATGTTTCTCATTTACATATTACTAAAACTCCTAAAAAATCAAAACTAGGAGATTTTCATGTATAATACTCAACTTTTTCCCCTAATTTGAAAGAAGAAAACTTGGAAAGTTTTAATTTTCTTGCATCTCCTGAAATTGCAAAGTTGTTTAAACTTGAAAGTTTGAAAGATTTTCCTTTCTTAGGTTCTCCTTCTCCCTATTATTTATGTAACTAAAGAAGAAGGAACCTCAGTTTTTGTTGAGATCCCCCCAACTCCATCCAAGTCCCAACCACTTTTTGTTAAATCTGAATCTTCTCCACCTTATACACCTTCTTTTTCAAAACCACTTGCTATACAAATTGCATCTTTACCTGTCAAAACACCTTTTACTTCTCCTAAAGGTCAGAATCCTCCTTTTCAAAATCAAATGGCAGGATTTAATCCTCCTCATAACAGAATGGATGCCATTGTCGTTGCTAGGTATGCACCATTAGTGCTTCCTCATCCCATGAATGATCTTCCAATAGGAGGTCACCTTAAGTACATGCCTAAATTTACAGGAGAGGAATATATCACTGCAAAAGAACACCTTGTTGCATTTTACACTTATGCAGATAATTTGAATATTAAAAATGAAGATGTATGGATGAGGGTTTTTGTGCAAAGTCTAGATGGAGAAGCTAAGAAGTGGTTTAGAGGTTTAGCTCTTGGATCAATAGATGGAATTGAAGCCCTGGATGATGTATTTTTAAGAAATTAGGGTGACAAAAAAGATTTCATATATTATATTACAAAATTTGGGACCCTTGAAAGGAAAGAGGGTGAATCAATGTCAGATTTTTCAAAAAGATTTAACAAGATGTATAACAAATTTCCTATTGATATTAAACCCACTGAAACTTCTAATAAAATAACTTGTGAAAGTGCTTTTTACCCATATATGTGTCTTTTGTTGAGAGAAAGAAGGTCTACAACATTGGCTCATATGCAAGATGTTGCATTAGAAGTTGAATCAAATATATTGGCAGTAGATAAGTTGAGGGGAAAACCTGATAGAGATAGAAGGAAACAAAAATTAGAAGCCTCATCTTCAGATGCTTCAGGAATTAATCCCCAATTTGATGAATTGAATAATTTGTTTAAGTCACTTTCTACATAAATGGAAATATTAAAACTTGAAGGGAGAAAAACAAATAGAAACCCTCAAGATTTTCAAAATAGAAATAATTTCAGAAGGCCAAACAATACACCTCAAATTCTGCAGGGAGATCAACGAAATAGAGAGGATCAGAAAGTTCAAACTCCTCTATAGAAAAATTTGGTTGATGATGAAGAAGGAAATAATGAGGAAGAATATCAAGAGATTCATTGTTTGGGGGATACAACTACCTCCCCTCATTTAACCCAAACTACTTATGAAGAATCTTTAGTGAACAATCATTTGAATGAGTTAAGTAAAGGAGAAAAAGTAAATGAGACTCAAAACAAATATAATTTGAAGTCAAAACAAAGGGAGGGGAAACCAAGTACATCTACTCAGCCTAAAAAATCAGATACCCCTCCCAAGACAATGGCTACACCAAATAAGGAAACCAGAGAACAAAACAATCACCCTATTATCAAGTCTCACGTTCAAGAGCCAAAGGAAATTCAAAAATTCCAATCCTATTTTAATTTTGAGAATGAAATCCAGAAAATCAAGATTCCTATCACTCCTAGAGTTGATGAAAAATGAATATTTCAAGAAATTTGTTTCAAAAATGTTGCATCCTGAATCTGTTTCCCATTCAACAGACTCAGTTAACTTGCAGGGTGAGAAACCTACGATTATATTGGTACCACCGGTAGAAGACAAAGATGACTCTTCTCCTCCCTTTTACACTTCTTTGAATGTGCATGACAAAAAAATTTACAATTTTCTTATGGACTCAGGTGCATCCCACAACTTGATGCCTAAGGTTGTCATGGATGAATTGGGTCTGGAAATTACTAAAGCATATCATGATTTGTATTTTTTTTTACTCAAGAAAAGTAAAATTTCTTGGAGTTATTAAAGATCTAGTTGTCACTCTTTTGCAACCACCTATGAAGAGCATAGTCATGGATATTGTAGTTGCAGATGTTCCTCCCAAATTTGGGATGTTGTTGTCTAGATCATGGATAAATAAGTTAGGAGGGATATTGAAAATGGATCTTTCTTATGCCACCATACCAATCTTTGGGGGTGAACACAGAAGGTTGTATAGAGAGGAACAACTTGCATATATCATAAGTGATGAGGGAAACCCAACAAACTATACCATCCATGTTGTTGATATTGATTTAGGATCTAGCATTCTGCATCTTGTTGATTTTCCTCAGTCACCATTGGAAACAAAAAATCAATCACCAACAACATGTGAGACAACTAGACAAGGTGCTCAAACATGGAAAATGTATTTTGATGGTGCATCCTCCAAGGACAGTGTTGGTGTTGGACTAGTGTTCATTTCTCCTTCTCAGTGAGTCATAACCTTGTCCTTCAAACTAAAATTTGAGACCACAAACAACATTGCAAAATATGAATCATTAGTTTTTGGGATTAGGGTTGCAAAGGACATGAAAGTTGAATATTTTTCAGTTTTTGGAGATACAAAGTTGATCGTGCATTAAGTCAAAAACATATATCAAACAAATCATCCAAGACTCAGAGCTTATAGGAATGAGGTTTGGGACATTATTGATCATTTATTCTTAGCCTTCAACATATCTTTTGTTCCTAGAGAGGCTAATACATTGGTTGATTCCCTAGTTGTTTCTTCTGGTAATTTTAAAATCCCACTACCCCCAAATCCTAAGTATGAAGTTGAGGTGAAATATAGACCTACTATACCTAATAATGTCAAACATTGGAAGGTTTTTTAATATGATCAATAACTAAAAAGGTTTTTGGAAACAATAGATGAATTTTATCCTCTTCATATTGACCAAGATTCAGATGATGATAAAAATATGCATGTTGATAAATTTATGAACAATATTGCAGATCGTAAAATTGTTCAGTTTCCTAGCAATCATATTCCTGAAGGATTGGTTCCCTTAGAGAGATTGTTTGATAAAAATGATGTTGTTTTGAAAGTGAGTGGTTCTAATGAAAATGCAGATTTGACATAATGTAATCTTGGCACTTAAGAGGAACCCAAATATGTTAAATTATCCAGTAGTCTGTCAAAAAATAAAAGAGTTGAATATATCAAACTGCTGAAAGAATTTTTTGATGTTTTTGCATGGAAGTATGAAGACTTGGAAACTTATGATACTAGCATCATTGAGCATAGAATACCTTTGAAAGATAAAACCAAACCTTTTAGACATAAACTAATGTATATCAACCCTATGTTATCGCATATTATGGACAAAGAGGTCAAGAAACTGCTTGATGCTCAGATCATTATACTTCTGAAGTATTCTGATTGGATAGTTGATTTGTTCCATGTCATAAATAAGAATGATGAGATCAAGCTTTGTGTTGACTTAGGAAACTTAAACAAGTGTTCCAGAAAAGACAACTACCCCTTACAAAAAATGGAGCATATCTTACAAAGGGTGACAGGCTCAATAAGGATTTCAATGATTGACTGGTTTTTAGGATACAATCAGATTTATGTATTACCATAAGACAGAGAAAAGACAACATTTACTACTCCTTGGGTTATATTCATGTATTCCAATATTTCCTTCAGTCTCATGAATGCAGGGGAAATTTTCCAACGTGCAATGGACATTGCATTTATTGGAGAGAAAGACAGGTTTGTAGTTATATACTTGGATGATATCACAATGTTTTCCAAGTCTAATCAAGAGCATTACCAGCATTTAGAGAAGGTATTTCTGAAGTGAAGAAAGTATGGGTTGTTCCTTAATACCAAGAAGCCTCTTTTTGCCATGAAGGAAGGTAAGTTGTTAGGACATGTTGTCTCAGATAAAGGAGTAAAAATTGATCCAAATTAAGTAAAATGGACACCAGAAGCTATGATTTATTTTGAGAAAATAAAACAAGCATTGGTTGATGCTCATGTTTTAATCAGTCATGACCACTCAAAGGAATTTTTTATTTTCTCCTTTGCCTCAAATGATACATTAGTTGTTGTCCTTCTTCAAAAGTATTCAGATGGAATGCAGAGGCCTATTTATTTTTTTAGTAGAGCCTTGAGATATGATGAAGTCAGATATGACATAATGAAGAAACAAGCTTATTCTTTAGTCAAAGCTCTAAAAGATTCCAGGGTATATATTCTTCACTAAAAAAATATTTTTTATGTCCCTTCAAGCTCTGCGAAAGAAATTTTGATTCGGCCTGATATAGATGGGAAAATAAGCAAGTGGATTGCCAAGATTTTGGAGTTTGATCTTGATTTGAAACCCACCAAGTTAGTGAAGGGTCAAGGTTTAGCTAGATTGTCGGTTGAATCAAATTGTAATGCACTGGGAGTGAATTCCATGATTACTAACTCTATAAATCAACAATATGATATTCCTAACATCAGCCTGCAAATCAATTCGAAATTGGTAGAATGTAGTTGGTATAAGGACCTCATCCATTTCTTGCAAAATCTGCAACCTCCCACTAGACTTGATAAGACCAAAGTGAGGGCTTTGAAGCTTAAATCAGTCAGGTATTGCATTGTTGATCAGATTCTATATAGAAAATATCTTGTAGGGGTTATTTTAAGATGTTTGGATCTAAAAGAGGAAAAACAAACTATGATTGAATTTCATGAGAGTCTATGTGGAGGTCATTTTTGGAGGACTACAACATACAAGATAATTAGAGTTGGGTACTTTTGGCCTATTTTATTCACTGATGTGTGTGAAAATATCAGAACTTGTGAAAAATGTCAAAAATTCTCAAGAAACCAACAACTTAAATCTTTTCCTCTGAAACCCATAGTGGTATTTGACCCTTTTCAGCAGTGGGGGTTAGACTTTATTGGAGAAATTCATCCATGATCCTCAAGTGGCCAGCATCGTTGGATTCTGACTACTACTGATTAATTCACCAAGTGGATAGAAGCCATTCCCACCAAAAATGAAACACTTAAAGTAGTTATTTGTTTCCTGGAAGATATTCTATCAAGGTTTTGTTGTCCTAATAAAATTGTTACTAATAATGCTGCAAATTTTAAAGTTGATCCTCTTGTGAAGTTTTGTGAAAAAAATTGGTATTTAACTTATCCACTCTACTCCATATTACCCTCAAGGTAATGGCTTAGAAGAATCTTCCAACAAATTCCTAGTGAATATTATCAAAAAACTGTTGGAAGATAATAAGAAGTCATGGGATTCAAAGTTGAATTTTTCCCTATGGGAAGACAGAGTAACCACCAAAAGGTTAATTAGCACCACACCATTTCGACCGGTTTATGGAACTGAAGTTGTTTTCCCTGCTCAGTTAGCCTTACCTGTGGAAACATTTCTTCAAGGTAAAGAAGGGGAATCAAATGATATGATCAGGAGGATGCATCAACTTGTGGAAGTACAACAAACCAGTGAGCATATTTTTGATAAAGCATAGAGTCATCAACAAAAAATCAAAGAAGTTTTTGACAAGAAAGTGAAGAAGGAAGATTTTCATCTTGGAGACCTAGTACTCAAGTGGGATGCTCAAAGGCAAGATAAGGGAAAACATGGTAAATTTGAAGCCATTTGGGTTGGTCCTTTTAAAAAATTTGAAGTTTTGCAAAACAATACTTTTAAGTTGCAGAATTTGGAAGATGTCGAAATTCAAATTTTGGGTTATATATGATGTCATAACTAAAATTTTGAGTTTTCCATAAGCATAGTCTTGTTTTTAGTCTTGGTTTAGAGCCTTGGTGCCATGTTATCATTTGTCATCATGAAGGAAATAAGGGTCAAATGGTTCTCAACCCTAGTCTTCAAATCATCATCATAATATTTCATGTCTCAAGAGTTTGTACACAAAATTCCATTATGTCATTTTCCAACCGTTTAGAGGTCAAGTCGGATGTCAGATTTGCTTGTTGCCAACTCACCTAAAATTTCGCAGCATACCAATAAGTACCTTGTGCACTAATCTCTCATCATTGTACTTTGAAAACATGTCCGGGGAGATCTCATCGTCTTCAATGCATTAAATTCATTATGATTTTCAAGATTATGTTAAGGAACAATTCTAACAGTTCCCACGAAGCACGCTACTATATCTTGAAAACTGGCGTTGCATATTGATATTGTAGACTGGCGTTGTAAACTTCATGTAGTAGATTGAAGAGAATTGGATGATTTCATTTAATACCAACTCGAGTTCACAAAGCACCAACCTAAATTCAGACATACCAGGTACCCCTTTGATGATTGCATGTTGCTTAAATGGTTGATTGAGAATGTAAAGTTGTTGTGTATTTTTTACGCTGCAAAATGTTAAATGTTCATGTGCTACTAACTCTATGCACCATTAAAACCCATTGTTCTGGTGTTCTAAACTCTGTTCATTGGTCAAATTTGTTATCTCAGGGTCATCCTACAGCTTCCTTTTGCAAACAAGTCATATTACCCACTCATAATTATGCGTTGCAAACTGTTTATTACAACCCTACGCTGCAAAGTGTGCGTTGCACACTGACACTGTGAATCCTCTATTTTTTGTATTGACCAAACCCTTGTCAAAATTGAAATCCATCTAAGGCCCGGGTTTAAACCAATATTATATGTTCCCTCTCAGACATGAAAAGTATTGTCAATCTTTCATAAAGCCTAGTTCAATTGCGTTGCAGACTGGCATTGTGAACTGGTTGTCGGCGGTACAAACCCTTTGTTTACATAGAGTTGTCTCTTTTTACCTGTCTATAGCTTCAATTAGATTGAATTGATGTCCATCTTATAATTCCTACTTGCAATTTTCTCCACTTCATACCATTGTTGTGTATAATTTTTCATACGGGTGAATTCTTAGATGCCAGCTCTTTAATCAAACCCTAAAAATCCATGTTTTACTCTATATTTCACATAGCAACTGTCATAAGAGGTTACAGGAGATTTTAAGACATAAATTATGGACAATCTCACAAACTCCTGACATAGAAKTTTCACCTGTGGTAGAACCTATACCTATGGAAATACCATCAAGCAAAAAAAGGAATTTGAAAGGCGAAAAACTTGTTTTATCCCCACCAGTTGCTACAGAAAAAGTCAAATCTAGAAGACCTTTTACTATATCAACAGCCAAASAGTGTATTCCTATAAAGGATGGTACAACAGAGACTTCATCTCAGTAAAAGGACAAATTTCATATTTCCAACAARCCCATGGAGGTTATTGATATCAACACTCCTCCTCATGAAAGTAACCTTACTTTCAAAAGACTCGGGAGGCATCTTAAGGATGCAAAAACTGAAATTGACAAGTTGAAAAAGGAAGATTTGGATTCCTGAATTAAAYTAAATGAGATGTTAGATATATATGAGGAGACCATTGATAAGTCTAGGTTCATGGCTAAAAGGTMTTTTCCCCTTCACAGGAAACTCRAGAATTTATATAGGTGGAAGAGAGCTTGCCAAGCTGAAATCAAAAAATTAAAAGTAGAGTTRCAGACTTTCAGAGAAGAAGTGAGAAAATAAATTTAGATGTGTTGGCTAAGGTGGCTACTAGAAGGAGTACTAGAATCAAAATATGAATACAAGATGATCTTCCACATCAACATCATTTTTGTCATGGTTTTTGCATGCAATTACAACACTAAGTGATGATTTTGAATTTTGAGCTAAACTTAACATCTTTTTATGTTTTCTCCAAGGTTACTTCAAGTTATAATGAGTTTGCAGCATCTTTTGGAAGGTCTGTCCTACTTATGGTACAAGTTTTAAAATTTCAGAATATTTTTGCAAGAAAATAGGCTGCTACGGGAAAGTTTGCAGCACCTGGACTAACTGCGCTACAAACTGGGTGTTTTAGGAAAGTTTTCAACACTGGCGCTATGAACTTAGATTATGAATATTTTGAAGGCGAGAGGGATTTCTAGGTGTCAATATGAAATCATAACAGCATTCATAGGTTCAGTTGCACATTATAAGGCCACCTGCCTCAAGGAGTTGCATGTAGTAAAGCCACATCACCAGTTGTTAAGGACTTGTTCAATACGTTGCCAACATTTTCCTACAAAATAGCATTTTGTTATTTTCTTGTTTTACGTATGTTTCCATGCTTCCCTTAGGCATGTAATCCTATGAGGAAGTTAAGGGGTGAATGGTAAAGGGTTCTTTGATGTTTTGGTTATTTAAGATTCATTGTAATTGGAGATGAGGTTCGAATGGTTGAACATAAAACTCTTATCTTTAGTCTCTTATTGTAACAAAGTTTTTCGTGATGTCTGGACTGGACTTAAGAATCTTTTAATGGTGAAAAATCAGTCTTTTCCTACTGTCATCTTTGTTATGTCTCACTTTGGTATTAATATCTGGTGAAGGATTCATCATGATGCTTGTTTCTTTATTGCAATAGATGATTTATTGTGTTATTTTATGCAAGTTGATCAAAGTGTTTTTCTCTTTAGATTAAGAAGTCTTATTCAAATGAGTTTTCTTCCATATGTGTTCCATCAATACCTAATGTAAACTGATACACGTATTTTACTTTCCTTGCTAAGTCTTTCATCTTTCATTTATATCTCTTGAACATTTATTTGAAGTTATTCAAATCCTTGCTTGTTGGTGTGTATTTCATGATTTTTTTGTGATTGACATTATAAATTGAGTTTCACATCCATTTGCCACATTTTTTAAAACATTATTATTCACATTCTAATGGGTATTATGCTTACATATACAACAGTCTAGGTGTGACTTCTAGTGCTAACAAATGCCATATATTGAGATTCCCCATTTTCCACCTACCACACATTCCTTAGAATCGTGTTGGTAAAAAGGCAAGATAAAAACGAGAAATACTTCGCAAACTTGGTAGCAAACTCATTCATTTGAGTTTCTACAGAGGTTGCTACTTGCTTCTACTACTACTCCCCTTTACCCTTCTTTGTACATTGTGATGCATGATGACTGTGCTTATGACAAATGAAGCACTTGATTTTACTCAAGTCCTTATTTTCTAGATGTGAGTTTTACTCCTCACTCTTTCCCTTACCCATGTTAAGTCATTTACCTCTACCCTTATTTGACTAACCAAATAGAGCTAGGTTCTCATCACTAGTACCCTTCTTATTGGTCTTTGAATCCATCCAAGTCTCCTCCTAGATACAGTCATCCCAAAGCCTTTCAAATTTAGGAAGTTTCTCCCGAGTGAAAATACCTTTGACAAATGATTCTCATGAATTTTGGAATCCATTCAATGTCATTCTCACTAGCTCTGCATCTTTGACCTTCTCCCCAACTATTGCAAGTTGATCACGAATCCATGTGATCTTCATAAGATAATTGGTGATTGTCTGATATGGTCATCATTATGAATCTAAGTTTGTTCTATAATATCATCTTCCTATTTATGTTTTGACTGTGGTAGAGACTAACCAGGGCATCAAACATCTCCTTCGTTGTCTTCTTCTTGTATACATAAGGGATCAGATGATCCTTTTGGCATCCAATATCATCCACTTTGCCTTCACTTCCCTCTTGTTGTGAACTAAAAACTATTTTGTATATATAGGTGGAGTCACAACATCCTTGATAATATCCCAGAGATCATTATCTTCTAGTATGAGTGTAACCATCACCTTCCATGATAAGAAATTCGAGGCACCATCCAATTTGTCCTCAAACCTAAGGCTCGATGATTCCATCTCTAAGATATAATGCACAAAGTGTAAAATTTAAAAATAAAACATTGAAACCCTCTAACTGTTGGTCCTTTTCCCTAAAATTTCTTTATGTTGCAAATCCCTTATAATATTAATGAGAGAAATAGCTCTGATACCATGTGAAAATTCCAAGCCTAGGTGAATAAAGTCCTTATGATCTCAATTAAACTAGTAAATTGTTGAATTTAATTAATGCTGAAATTAAATTGAAACCATAGCATCAATCACACAAGAGATGGAAATTAAATAGTGGAAGCATAAAATCAATTTCACACATACACGAAAAATTACTCCTTCAAACCAGTTTTTCATTCCTTCAAAAGAACTTACAAGGAAACCTCCACAAGTTGACAAAACCAAGTAACTGCACAATTACCAAAAACCACCTTAAACTGAGCGGAACGACCTATTGTATGGTTGTATGGATTGATTGTATGGAATGTACAGTTGTACAGACACCCACATTGGCTATCTATATGAGTGTATGAATCTGTATGGTTTCACAGACTTCCATACTACTATACTAAACTATTTTTTACGAGTGTATTGAATAGTACAAATCCATGTACAGGACTATACATTGCTCGAAAACACCTCTCTCTCTCTCTCTCTCTCTCTCTCTCTCTCACACACACACACACACACACCCTGCTTAATTGTTTGAATTTGTGTCTAAACCTTCTATCTTGTCTTATCTTTATACTTTTAGCAAAACCAAAACCCTATTCTATTTTTGAGATTACTCCTAATATAAGTCATGCACTAATCTATTTCTGAGACTCAACTATCAAATGTAAGACTCTTCACTTTTTTAACTAAAGTGAATTACAAAACATAATTATTTTTCGAAAAATAGAACTACTTTTTTAAAATAGAAATATCTCAAACTACTAGCACTTTCACATTGAATCTGTGTGGAATTTTATGTCCAAGATATATTTCTCAATAACTCATGCATATGCCCATAATCAACCAAAATGGGAAACCACAATGATTAAGGAATATAACTCATGATGAAGAATGATACATAGGATTTAGTTTCACGTCACAAAGATAGAAACATTGTAAAATGTAAGTGTGTCTATAAGACTAGGTCGGCATCAAATGGAACTATCGAAATACATAATGCTCAACTTGTGGAAAAATATTTTCTCGACGTGAAGGAAATGGATACAAAAATATATTTGCATGGTGACAAAATAATTCTTTGTGTATTGTATGATCACTTGTAGCTAGTTTTTGTTGGATTTATATCAAATGGACATAGAAAGTTCTTTCTTGCATAAAGATTTGAATGAAAAGTTTTATCTAGAGTAACCCCCTGGTTTTGTGCAGGTTGGAATGTTGGTCTCTAGATTAAAGAAAACTCTATATGGTCTAAAACAAGCACCTTGTGTGTGGTATGAAATTATTAATGAATTATTTATTTGTAATGATTTCAAACAATGTGAATTCGACCATAGTATCTGTGTAAAGAATGAGAATGATATTTTTTCATTGGTTGTCCTTTATGTGGATGATTTCATTTTTTACTGGTAGTTGCCAAGATTCTATTTTTTAGTAAAGCAAGAATTGAAGGATACATTTGAAATGACC
Organism: Picea engelmannii; assembly: GCA_009831015.1. Lineage (NCBI taxonomy): Eukaryota > Viridiplantae > Streptophyta > Pinopsida > Pinales > Pinaceae > Picea > Picea engelmannii. The sequence goes on from ML806867.1 coordinate 99,277, forward strand.
AACCTAGGTCTGTTGAATTTCTCTTTAGGAATTTGTGTATTACAAATGGATGATAGTATCTTCATTTCTCAACCAAAATATGCACTTGATTTGTTGAAAAGATTAAAGATAAACCATTGTAAACCTTGTAATACATTGTTTCATTGGGGCTTTGAATTGACAATGTTATTCCCCAAAAGCTAATGTTACTATATACATGCAACTTGTTGGGAGTCAGATTTATTTAATTTGCAGTCAACCTGATATTTTGTTTGTTGTTAGTTTGGTTTCCAATTTAATGTAAGATCTTAGCAAAATCCATTTGAAAGAACTCAAGAGGATTTTTCATTATTTAAAGGGAACATCTCAGTTGGGAATTAAATATTCCATCAACAAATATTTATAGTTGATCAGGTATATTGACTCAAACTGGGTTGGTGATATAGATGATTGCAAGTCAACATCTAGTTATGTCTTTAGCCTTAGGTTAAGATCGATTGTGTGGTCACATAAGAAGCAACGAGTTGTTTCATTGTCACCCTCAAAGGAAGAATATCGATGCATAGTAAATCCAAGGACACAAGTAATGCAAAGTAGCAATATTATGGCATAGATTGGCTTTCCTCACACTTAATTGACTATAGTGTATTGTGATAGTCAAAGTGTGATTCAGGTAGATAATAATATTATCGCACATAGTATAATGACAAATATGGAACTTCATGAATATTATTTCAAAAAAATGGTACAAGAGAATGTGATAGCTCTTGTTTACTACAATGGAGATGATTAGACTGTAGATATCTTTACTAAGTTAATGATTGAAACCAAGTTTGTGAAACTTCAATCAATGCTTAGATTCCATCATCAGGGTGTTTTCTTGAAGGGGGATGTTGATATAATGACACTTTCTAATCTTCGAGTTTTATTGAAGGAAGGATGTTACAATATGATGATATTCGTGAATGTGTCAATCCAACTTCTAGATCTAGTTCAATGGTCAATGAATCTTAGTCAATGATCCAAGTAGACTATTTGGAGAAATTGATGAAATTAGCAAGATATCAATTGACTAAAAAACTGAAGTGGTCCTAACCAAGTGAAAGGGACAACCCTAAGGAGATAACTAATGTAGTTCTTCAGCGATTTTTGTGGAAAATTCTAACTAACTAGAACCACCATGGGTAATCATATTTGACCTGGTAAATTGGATTTCATGGAGATTTGGAAAACCCTCAAGTATAAATAAACAAGCTCATGGGTGAGCATGTATGATGAAATATAAGAAGAAATTTGTTTATGTATGTTACATCTATGGGTTGGATGGTCAGTACCAATGTTTATTTGGTGTCTTTAGACATCATTTGTTCTTAGGTAGTATTGTTCCTTTGGTATTTCAACACTTTTGATGGTTCATACTAGCATTATGAAGGAACCTTTTACAATGCCCACCTAAAGGAATATTGTGTAGTTCTTCCTAATGAGCCCTAACACTGCTTACTATGCAAGATGGTCAAATCCATGTTTCACCAAAACTATGCTCTTCTTCCTAATGTCCATCTACGATTGTTCCAACTTAGGTGACCCTAGAGCCAAGTGGCCCATCTAGGCATGTTTCTACCTTCAATGCACTTTCCTCATCTCATTGATGAGAAACTAAAACATTTTTTTTGGTGGCATAAAACCTCTAGACTCCCTTATAGTCACATAAACACTCCTATGTTCACACCATGCATAACACCCTCCCATTAGAATTGGCACTTGGAGGTGCCTTTTGAGTCTTTAGTTGTTAGTGTTAAATGGAAAGATGAGAACCTTTCATTTGTGTAACCCAACTACAATTGCACACAACACAACACAATGCAACCCCTTTGATGTTTTCTTTGGCTTATTATTCATACTACCCATGGAAATTTTTGATACAAGTCCTACTACTCAAGATACTTTTGTCTCTACACAGAAACAAATCTACCTCCTTCATCAAATGAATTTTTAAATATTTAACATCAATTTAAGAGCATGTCTAGCAGCAAATATGCAATATCAATAAATATAAGTAATAAATAAACATGTATAACAAGCATTTCATCATAGATGCAATCATTAGCAATAATATTATTCCAACAACTTTATCAGCATACAAGGGTATGTAAATAACAATAATAAACATGGTGTCCTTTACAAACCAATGGAGATCCACTCTTCTTGGCACTCCGAAGAACTAGCCTCTGCCTTGGAAAATGTATGTAACATAGATCGTTCTTCTCAACCAATGTTCTCTCTAGTTCCAAGGAATCCTCTATGTAGGTATTTTGAGCACTACCTCACAATGCTTCAAATCTAGCAGTCACCCAGTGAAACAAAGTAAGACTACAAGGAAAAAATTTCTCATCAACTAACCAAATCAATGGGGGGAGACTAGAAATCAATATCTTCTTGAGTATTATAGCTTCCATATCCTCATATTGCTCAATCAATCAAAATTCATTTAACTACAATAAATAAAAAAACAATGAAAAACCCTCTCGAGGGACCCTCTCACTAGAAAGAAAAATCAAATAGCATGGGAATAACGTTAACAAAATCACAACTATCAATTTCCTAGCCTTAAGTTACCAACATCTAGATATATCAAACAACTATCCCCTAATTCTCACTAACTTTCTTTATGTTGAGTGTAAGGTAAAACTTTTCAAATTCCAAACTAACTTTCTTTATGTTGAGTGTAAGGTAAAACTTTTCAAATTCCAATATTTATTCATTGTTTCCATCATAGATACACGCCATAACATGTGTTTTCCTTCGTATTATTCTCATCTAATTATTTTTCATGTGTATTAATTTGACATGACACATGCCCCAGATGTCTCACGAGTTGAGTTCCTAGGACATATAAACAATAGGGTCCAAAGATAAACACATGGGCCATCATATTGGCGAGCAATATCCAGCCTGTTGCAGAGTCATTAAGACTCTGCTAGTGCATGGATATACTCATATGATATGTATTATGGTAACTATCACCATACGCATAGGAATATATCACATTGTCTGCCATCCTTCCATGGAAGCACATCACCACATGTTCGATACGATGTACGATGGTCCTGGCATGTTAGACGCACATATTCCCATCACAACACGATATCCTCCATGTCAGCACCTGGATTCGACGACCCTTGGCCTTCTGTGTCGTTTTGGTTTTCATTTTTTGTTTGCAGCTTGTTGGATGCAGGTAAGTGTTAATGGATGGATGCATGATTTTCGAGGTGATCTATCGGCATTCTATACTTCAGATAGATTTTATGGATTTCATGGGAGGTCGAGGCGCAGTCAAGTAATCCATCATAACTAGCGAGTTTAATTATCCACTTACCCACGCTCTAGTTCTCAACATATCCAAAACCGAATTCATTCAGCTGGGTTTTCTTCTGAAAAGGTTGTTCTTTGTTGGGCGCGATCCTTCTATCTTCTTAGGTGTTGGGAATATTCCATCAATCTCATCCAGATACAGGTAATCTTCCATCAAGCTCATCCAGAAAGTTCATTTCCACTTTAAACTCAAATTAAGTTCGTTTTCCTATATTTAGTGGTATAATGATGTGGCCTTCAACCACTAAGCATGTACAATAGGGTTTTCAGTAATTTAACCAACAAAAGAAATTTGAATAATTTCTACCCCATATCAATGCCAAAGAATATGGCAGTTAGTTTTGATACTTCAAACTTTGTTGTGGTTCCAATGATTCAATGAATTTTAGACCACCGATCATATATGAAGGGTATTATCAGCAGGTTATAAGCGGTAGTAAATAGAATAAATGTCAGAAAAATGAAACGGGTTGGTTGTGGTTATAGCTAATTCGATTAGTTTATGCAGACAATTCATTGTCTAGGTCTCTATAAGTAATGTTTATTTGGTAAAATCGATTTCAATAAGGACAGATTCCACGCCACTTCATTTCATTTTTAATGTACTTTCCATCTGTGGAGAACCATACTTTAGTGCCTTCTTGATTACTCCTATAAAGAGGAATAAAGAGTTTACTCAGCACATTACCTCTGAGTTAGCTTGCCTGCGGTTCTCTAGCATCAACCTGAAGTGAATATGAGGAAAATGTGCCCACTGCAATAAAGATATCGAATAAGGATTAAAAAAAAAGGAAAACAAATAGTTCATTAAATGAAAACATTTCGATAGTTGCATCATTATCTTACGTTCTTGGCAGTGGCGCTAAAATCTTCCTTGCGAGTTATTTTTGGATTGTTGGCTTTGATCCTCTGGATTTTGTCTCTGCAAATCAGAAATATATTTGTTAAGAAACAAGGTTCACATCAAAATTTTATTTATTGATTATTTGAAGAAAAAAAATTCAATTACGTTTGAATTTTTTCTGATTCATAAAAGAAAGAAAATAAAAACAATTACTAGAAATTTCAAATTTTGTGCTTCTCCCTAGATATTGAGTAGGAATCGTTCTTACCTAATGAAACAATTATATGCAGATGGAACACGTTGTTTCTTCTCGGGCTCTGCACGAACATGTAAACAAGCGGTATTTGTATCAGTATACATTTTATTGTGCTTTCTTTTCTCGCATCGGCTATTATAATATGAATATTTCACACTAGAAATTCATATAAAAAGTTTCATTCATCTTGTAACACAAAAAGGGTGAAAGCATTTTTCCTACTATCTTGACAAAATGTTATTTTCTTCGAAATTATGATGTTAAGTTGCTTGCTATGAATGTCGAGACATACGTCTGTAAGACAGAATCCTCGTTTCTTCGTTGTCTGGATAAGCATCGTTAATGGCAGTAGAAGAAGATGGTGGATCTCTGGTGTAGTCATGCATACCTGTATTTTGGCCTTGCTGTTAGCATTCATCACAATCAAAATCAGATAACAAAGAATCCTGGAAATAAAAATCATCCCATGATAAACAATAAAGAAGTCATGTAAAAGAAATGTTCTAAAAATGATAAATAATAGATATTTGAGAGGTGAGCATAAAATTTCCTAACGCGAAGACGTTATTTCCCAGTATTATTTGTGATCTACTGTGGCTATCATGCGGGTTTACAGGGATTAATTTAGTAATATATGTCAGTATTGAAAGAAACTAAAGGTCAAACTTCCCATTTCCAACGATGATCTTCAACACTTCAAAGGCAGTGATTCTAAGCTGCCTATTACTTTCTTGGAAGAAATATTTTATTACAACAATCGGTTCATTTATCACTAGGATTTATTTTTAGAACTAAAACCTAGAGTAACCTTTATTTTTCTCTCAGTAGTTTTGCAGTAATGTGGATTGTCGCCTAGAAAATGCTATTCCTGGTAGCATCTGAATCTTTCAACAATGCTCTCTTGTTTTGTTTCATATCTTCAATCCACTAAATTTTTACAACCCTTAAATTAAATTCCTAACCATAGGAAATCATAATCATCTACAAGTATTCAAATCGTAGAAATTCTCAAGTAAAGATATTCCAAAACTTTTAGGTGAAGGATCTACTACAACATTATGTGAAATTTTTGCAATCTTTACCGTCTGTACAACACTGCTCACAGCAGTCAGTAAGTAATTATACTAGCGTAATATAACTTCAAGAATGCATGCCATACCTACTGCGCCTTTTGTGGAAGCAACTGCAACAAGGGCGCCATGTTTACTGACAAAAGGTTAGTGCAATGATTGCATTGGACTGTAACAATCTTGTATAAGTTGTTGCATGGAACGTTTACCTATAGTGCGACGCCCCTTAGACTCCATTAACGATTCATTCTTCTTCATCATTTTCAGTATTCACAAAGTATACAAATTGATAACAGTTTCGACTTAATCTGAGCCCTTTTTCAATCAAATTGACAGATTAGACATAAGTAGTGAAGGATAATAGTTTTTATATTTCAAAAGATATTAATAAATATTTATAAATAATAATAATATAATCAAACAGGCAAGCAAAGGGATAAGGCTTATCTTTTATTCAAAGTAAGCAAAGGAAAATTAATAGAATTTGATCAATTTTAAATAAATGAATCATGACTACTATGAATTCTTAAAATCGTGACAACTTTAAATTCCAACCTCTAAAATTATGATAAAAATGTGGTGAAGATTAATAGTTTTTGTATTTAAAATGATATTAATAAATATTTATAAATAATAATAATATAATCAAACAAACAAGCAAAGGGATAAGGCTTATCTTTTATTCAAAGCAAGGAAAGGCAAATTAATGGGATTTGATAAATTTTAAATAAATGAATCATGACTATGTGAATTCTTAAAACCATGACAATTTTAAATTTCAACCTCTAAAATTATGAAAAAAATGTAGTCAAGGCTAATAGCTTTTATATTTAAAAAAATATTTATAAATAATAATAATATAACCAAACATATAATTTCTTGGGAAAAACACAAATGTACATTTATGGACGACAACTTCCTTAAATCCTCATATATGGAAGCACGCATATACGGAATATGCATTTGGATTACAGTAAATTTCTTCTGTATATGGAGCTTTTGTATATGTGTCATTCGTATATGCACCTTCCATATATGCATGCTTTCGTAAATTTGGATTACCATAAATTTCTTTTGTATATGCACCTTTCATATATGCGTCGTTTGTATATGCACCTTCCATATATGCACCTTCTGTATATACGCACTTCCGTATATGTGCATATACAAACGATGCATATACGGAAGTTGGCCACTTCCATAATGACGTCTTCTGTATATACGCGCTTCCGTATATGCGCATATATGGATGATGCATATAAATGCATGTATAAATGTGCATATAAGGACGACAACTTCCTTAAATCCTCATATATGAAAGCACACATATACAGAAGATGCATTTGGATTACAGTAAATTTCTTCTATATATGGACCTTCCGTATATGCGTTGTTTGTATATGCACCTTTTGTATATGTGCGCTTTCATAAATTTTGATTACCATAAATTTCTTCTGTATATGCACCTTCCGTATATGCGTCGTCTGTATATGCACCTTCCATATATGCGTCTTCTGTATATATACGGACGATGCATGTAATATGGAAGTTGGCCACTTCCATAATGGTGTCTTCCGTATATGCGCATATACAGATGACACATATAAATGAGCGTATAAATGTGCATATACAGACGACAACTTCCTTAAATCCTCATATATGAAAGCACACATATA
>ML806867.1:144203-164270 GCA_009831015.1 Picea engelmannii
AGGGGGAGCATGAGTGATATGATTTCAGTGTTGCATCAGAGTGTTGCCATCTATGCCAAAGGGGGAGATTGTTGATTAAGGTTGGTTGTCATTGATGTCAACCCTTGAAGAAAGACCCATAGCACAAAGGTTTGGGTAATGGACCCAATATTGTTTGATGTAAATATGACTCGTTATTCGTTTTTTCAACGTTGATAAGAAGTAAATATGGATGAACTCCAAAGTGGTCCCCTTATGGTGAAAGCCCTCACGGGAAGACGTTTTGTGGAGTAAGAGAACCCATGCTTGATTGTGGAATAATGAGATGAAGGAAAGTGAATTTGTCAAGGAAAATATCCTAGATGGATAGTGTTTGTCATGTCATTTCCGGTGGTATGTGGAACGTCACATAATTCCTCACGGGTAGAGAGTTATGGCCATGAAAAGTTGGAGACCGCAGGTTTGGGTAATGGACCCAAGTTTGTTTGATAGATAATGGTATGAGTTATGATATATTTTTAGATAATACTATTCTATATGGATAGTACATGTCATGTCATTTCTGGTGGTATGTAGAACGTCACATAACTCCTCACGGTTTGAGAGTTATGGCCCTACGAAGTTGGAGAACCCTCATATGTCATCTAGAAGCCCCAAAAGGTCAAAGTAATCAAAGTGGTTTAAGAGATTTTAAAAGGTAAATAATAAAGTGAAGTGATGAGTGTATTATAATTGAAATTGAATACAAAATAAATTATTTCAATAACAAATTTAATGGAGAAATTAGAAGTGGACACAACCCTAAAATAAGGAAAGTGGGTCAAGTGACCTAGAAGATGTTTGTAAGGAAGCTACTTGGAGAGTATAAATAAGAGGCAAGGCTCTCTCATTTGAATCACACTTGAGCATATTGAATATATATATGTGTGTGTGAGATAACCAAGGATATATAAACTGGAACTCTGAGTGAAGGTGAAGAAAATAAGGCCGAAATGCAAGGAAAGATAAATTCTTTTGATGGTGCTTTCTAAGGTATGTTATTTACAGGTCATCTCACCATTTTCGCTATAAATTTATTTCTATAATGATTCAGACCTTTAAATATCTATGAAAGTGAGAAAACATATCCAAGTATTTGTGGTAAAAAATTCATCTTGTGGGTCGTTTTATTTTGGGAGTTACACTCCGTGGAAAATAGGGTTTGTGGTCAGTTCTGAAACTAGTCAAATCAGGTGTTTCGGGTAAAAACATCATAACTTCTTCATAAAAGATCCAAATTTAGTGAAACCAAATGTGTTGGTTAGGGGAAAGTATTTAGTATGCATTGTAATAGTTTTATATCAATTCATCAAACATTTTGTGTGGGGCACGCTCTACAAGGTCGCTCTCTAGAATAAGCCAGAATTCAACAAGGTATGCCATTTTTGCTATAAATCCTTTTCTAAGAGGTTCCAAGTAGTGACACTTGGAGGAATTGCATAAAACACACTGAAAAACATTGTGTATCAGTTTCATATATTTATACATTACAAGTTCAAATTTATGATTACTTCAAGTTAGGGTTGTTGACTAATCCAAAACTAGGCATGTGAGACTAAAGAAAAGTTTGATGAAAATGCTAGTCTCTTGTTTTTAAAGTTACGGAAGGTTTGAAAGAATGTGATCATATACACCAAGTATATTATAGAGCTACAAATCAGATTTGGATGATGAAATTGATGAGGGCTTTTAGTTGTGGTACATGATGAGTACATGGTTGAGACAAGTAGTTGATGAGTTGGCGCACATAGATGAGGTGTATAGTTGATGAGTAGTTGAAACATGATTGGAACATACTTGGTACATGGTTGGATGCACTTTTTTATGGTACAGGTTGATTACAGGTTGGTGCATGGTTGATGCACTTGTTTATGGTACAGGTTGAGGTATAGGTTGATGCATGGTTCAGATTTATTGGTACAGGTTTACAACAGTATATCTCGCAGTGATAGTGTGACAATGATTCCATCATTCTACTTCTACTTCAGGGTGGTAGTATGGGGCAAGGACAGATGGTTTTAGCCACCTTCTGATTGTAGCCGGAGAACATTGGGGGTTGTAGCCTCCTTCTGGTTGTAGCTAAAGAATTGGGGAGTTGGAGCTTCCCTCAGGTTGTACCCTGAGAAACTAGGGGGTTGGAGCCTCCTTCGAGTTGCAGCTAGAAAACAAAGGAAGTTGGTGCTTCCAATGAATGTAATTCTTCAAGACATATAAGAAAAAGCATTATGTGGTTTTCTCCCGATTTGGGTTTCCACGTAAAACACTGGTGTACTGTGTATGTGTGTGACTGTTTATTTCTTATTGCTCATTATTGGATAATAATTCTACAATGATATAACATTTGAAGAAAAAGGATTATAATTATGCTATTATTGATTCACCCCCCCTCTCAGTAATCCAACAATAGAGACCTAGACAATGAACTGTGTGCAAAAACTAACCGAATTAGCTATAACCACAACCAACCCGTTTCATTTTTTTGACATTTATTCTAGTTACTACCGCTTATAACCTGTTGATAATACCCTTCATATATGATCGGTGGTCTGAAATTCATCGAATCATTGGAATCACAACAAAGTTTGAAGTACCAGAACTAACTGTCATATTCTTTGGTATTGACATGGGGTAGAAATTATTCAAACTGCTTTTTTTGGTTAAATTACTGAAAACCCTATTGTACAAGCTTAGTGGTTGAAGGCCACATCATTATACCACTAAATACAGAAAAACGAACTTAATTTGAGTTTAAAGTGGAAATGAACTTTCTAGATGAGCTTGATGGAAGATTACTTGTATCCAAATGAGCTTGATGGAAGATTCCCAGCACCTAAGAAGATAGAAGGATCGTGCCCAGCAAAGAATAGCCTTTTCGAAAGAAAACCCAGCTAAATGAAGTCGGTTTTGGATATGTTGAGAACCAGAGCGTGGGTAGGTGGATAATTAAACTCGCTAGTTATGCTGGATTACTTAACTGCACCTAGACCTCCCATGAAATCCATAAAATCTATCCAGAGTACATAATGATGGCGGATCACCTCGAAAACCATGCATCCATCCATTAACACTTACCTGCATCCAACAAGCTGCAAACGGAAACCAAAACAGCGCATAAGGCCAAGGGTCATCGGATCCAGGCGTTGACATGGAGGATATCGTGTTGTGATGGGAATATGCATGTCTAACATGCCAGGACCATCGTACATCGTATCGAACATGTGGTGATGTGCTTCCATGGTAGGATGGAGGACAATGCGATATATGCCTATGCATATGGTGATGGTTACCATAATACATATCATATGAGTATATCCATGCACTGACAGAGTCTTAATGACTCTGCAGCAGGCTGGATATTACTCTCCCATCATATTAGGTTTGTACACACACATGAGAGAAAGGATAGCAAAATGATGGTGGCACACTTCTTTCTAAAAGCACTCTCTAATTCAAAATATCTATTAATAAGAATACATTCCCATTAGTGAGTCAATGGGTTCCTATCTTTAGATGATGTAAATGTACAACTCAACGGTAATAACCTCAAGATTGCTACACATGTACACCCACATCAATGCAATCCAATGATAAAAATCCAATACCACGTCAAAACACATTTTGTTATAAGGGTTGTATTAAGGTATGCAAACTATGTTATACACATAAACAAGGTAACATGTGTCATTGCACTATACACATAAACAAGGTAACATGTTCCATTATGCTAAACACATAAACTAGGTAACATGCATTTGTGCACCACATAAACCAGACAACTCATGTTAATGTTCCATGTAGACCATGCAACATGTGCCACTACACCACATATTCTAGATATCATGCACTAGGTAACTCAAGGTGTTACAACCCCCCTCCCCTTAGAGCGCATTTCCCTCAATGCCCATTGACAAATAATCAAAAGAAATTGAGGATTAGCACCTCCTCTAATATCAATTAATTCATTTCCAAAATTTAGGCATCAATTTAACAAGATTCAATATTATTGTAACATATGCTATTGGAAACAAAGATCAAAACCACCATTAGGGATCAAGGAAGCTACATCTTCATAGTTGACCAAATATTATCACCTCCATTGAGGGTCAAGTGGGCTACACATCCACTAGGGATCAAGTACTACATTAGTAACCAAGGATTATCACCTTAACTAGGGAATAGGTGACCTACATCTCCGTAAGGGATTAAGTACTCCCAATTAATAACTAGGGATTGAAACCTCCACCTAGGATCAGGAAAGCTACACTTTTCGATGATAAGGTACTAACAATTAGTAACCAGGGATCAACATTTCCACTAGGCGTCAAGTGAGCTAAACCTCCACTAGGGATTAGTCATAATCAATAACCAACTAATAACACCTCCACTTGGAATTAGGTGAGCTACATCTCTATTGGGGATCAAGTACTCGCAGTTAGTAACCAACAAGAAACACCTCCAATGGGGATTAAGTGAGCTACACCCCTATTAGGGATCAAGTACTACCAAGCAGTCATTGGGGATTAATGCCTCCAATGGGAACCATGTGAGCTACGCCTTCATTGGGTATCAGGTACTCCAAATTAGTGACTAGGGATTAATACCTCCATTATAGGTGAGATCTACCTATGTTGGGGATCAAGTACTTCCATTTCAATAATCCTTGTAATACATCAGTCCAATAAACAATTGGTAACATCGATGAAACAAACAACTAGACATCATTCATGATAAATAGTGAGTGTTATTTCATCACAATATTCATAATTCTTCAATGTAATGGGTAATCGAGTATCTTTCTATCAAAATAACATAATCTGGTCACATTCATCCATCGAAGTAACTCAGTACTATCAAGCAAATTATCATTCCATCAAAACAATCAACTACCATTCTATTTATCAAGTTACATGCCAACAAAATAGTTAAGTACCCTCAAGCTAAGTACCAACAAAATAATCAAATGTCATCAAATATAACTTTAAAACTCTAGTATAAGGGCGTTTTTGTGCTTATTACAACCCAAAATAAGTAGAAAGATGGTTATTTATAATTCATTCATAACTACGTCAATTTCTACATTTTCTTTGTGAGTTCATCACATGCCCTACTTGTTTCTTTGGTTTCCATGTCATTTAGTGCCATTTCATCACAAGTTTCATAATTCATCGACTATATGGGTAACTTGGCATCTTTCTTTCAGAATAATTCAACACAGTCATAATTAATTCAACACAATCACAGTTGTTCATCAAATCAATTGAGTATTTTCCAGCGAAGTATCATTCCATCAAAACAATCAAGTACCATTCTATTCATAGGGTTACCATCCAAACAATTAAGTGTCATCGAGCTAATCAAGATCCATCAAATAAAACTTTAAAACTCTAGTACAAGGGCACCACTACAATCATTACAAGTGGAAAGATGGTCATTTAGGATTCATCCACTACGCCATTTTTTTTCATTTCTCAACGAGTTCTTCACAAGCCTTGCATTGTCGCTTAGGTATCATTCACCCAAGCAAATTTTTAAATGTGACTTACTAAATTCATAAAAAAACTTCAAACATTTCAGACACAAATTAAATAGGTTGTATCCAGAAGAAAATTCTAGGGAAGCACTATTAGTTTTCCCAATTTATCATTTAAATATCTTCAAGCAATGGCACGGGATAAATCTCATTCATTAGGGCTTGAAGTCACTTGAGGTCTACACCAACAATGTATGGTGTTCACATATATGAGGTTCCATATCGCCTATGATATAAACTATAATGTCGATGTTATGCACAGAGCCCAATGGTACGATTAGGTTTGTGTTATTGTGGCCCCACGTAGGTGTTGTACCGCCCTTATCAATGGTGGTGGTACCAAAATGCATAATTTCCGCTCAAATCAAAGTGCAGATAAATGGTATTTATCCTTGTCCTCAAGGAACCAAGGGTAGAGAGGGGAAATACCATGAGAGGGGAGGGTTAAGGTCCAAAGAGAAGAGTTTTCATGGTTTCCCCAAGGGTTTCAAGGGATAGCGATGGCCATGCAGGGTAGCAAGAGTTTCTTCTTGTACATTTTGTTTCTTACTTTTATTTTTTCTTCCTTCAAGGGTATAAAGCAATTTTTTTATTGAATGATGCAATCATGTCAGTTATTCTCAAGGTCTTTAGTGTCAACGCATTTCCCTTTGCTTGGGACTCTAACCCGAAGGACCTTACTTGGATATTTCACTACTTTACTAGGTCTTGATTTCCTAAGAACTAAATACCTTGGTGTACATGTCTTTGCTCAAGTTCCCTTGTTAAAGAACAATGTTTAACTCATAAGGTCTTGTATTTTATGCATTCCCTTAATCAGAGTGCTTTTCGCAAAATTTTACATGATGGTTACCCTATCTTATTCCTGAAACTTACTCTCTCTTTACTCAAAAATATATGCTTGGAGAATATGAACTCTGAAATGATCATAATTACTCGAGAACTACTCATCACTCTTGACACTATGCAATGTTTCCCATATTATTTTCCTTACATTGGTTTTCAACATGCTATGTTCATGATATTCCTCACCTCTAAATATGAGAATGTAATTTCAATATTTTTCTTGTATTTGGATACTTGTCAGCTTCATCTTGATGATGTCATGGTTACATCAGTAAACCTTATTAATTCCTTACCCTTGTTCTCAAATTATGTGCTTTGGCAAATTCTTATCCACGCAAGGCCACTATTTTCTTATATTTTAACTAGGTTTCATACTCATCATGTCCCACTTGACCAAACCTTAGGCATGTACTCTATTCATATCACTTTTTCATAACCTAAACAATGCCATCATGTCCTCCTTCGTCTTGCATGAGTCATTGCTCTAACTATCCACCATTTTCCTCATCTACCTTTCTAGTTGTTGACTTGGGATTCTTCTAGTTTCCCTTGTCCATCTTCATGGTCATCTCCTACTCAAGGCCAATGCATTCAAACTTCAATTAAATTCCCTCTACTTGAAATTCTAAACACTTAACTATTGTAAAGGTTCTATTCCTAATGAATCCTTTGACTATCTTCATACACAACATGTCCTATCTAATCCCTATTTTGATGCATCATAGGTCTTATTTGTTTATGGTCCTCGAATGGAAACTGAATCCTCCATTCAACCTCTATTGTAGTTCATATAATAGTAAAATTTGTGATGTGAGTAAAGGATTTCACAGAACCCTAATACCCAATATGTTACAAGACATCCATAGAGTCAGTGCTCATCTCACAATCAATCTCAATGAAATAGTTAAATGAGAAACACATCTTCCAAGGGAAATTTTTAAGAATCCATACTCATAAGTGTAGAAACCTTGTTGAATTTTTCTACTACTATTTTTTTATAAAAATATTGAAATTTCTAAGGATTTTATATGGTTTCTAGAATTTTTTGGTGATTTTTTAAGTAAAAAGAATTTTATTCTCTTGAATTTGGTGAATCATTTTTTGAAAAAAAATGGAAATTGGTGAATCATTTTTTGAAAAAAAATGGAAATTGGTGAATCTTTTTTGGAAAAGAATTGGAAAATTAGTCAAATGGTGAAATTTTCCTAGTTTTAACCAAAATGACTTTTCATCTCTATATCAAAATAATCAATACTCTCACTCTACTCTTCCACTAGTATACAAGTTGGATAAGGATGCCCTCAATATCACTAAACATAACTTTACCACAAACTTGAATATAATTGAAACTGGAAATCATCTTAAATGTCCACATGTTCAAAAAATAATGTTGCCCAAATGTTGAGAGAAAATGAGCTACCCATTATGACCCAATTGTCTCTCAGATGCATTATTGGGGCTGAGAACCCTAAAATAATATTACTACAAGAGACTATGGGGAATGGTGTTACACTTGTTTGTGATTTCAATAGTTTCATGGTTCGATGGAACTTTTAAGTTGTAGATTCTAATGGTCTTTCTGGAGGACTTGCTACAGGATGGACACAAAACTTGATCCTAAGAAATTCTTATGCACTTCTTCCAAGTTTGTGCACAAACTTTTTTCATTAAGCATTTGGGTTCTCCTATAACTATATTGAATGTGTATGGACCATTTGAGGACAAACAACCCTTCTGGGAGAATATTTTCTCCTTAAATTGTATTCAAGATGGTAAGGTGATTTTGGGGTGAAGGTTTAAGTTTTACATTAAATAGAAGGGAAATTCGGTGTTCATCAGCTACATTGGAAAAACTTGTTGATTACTTTAACTTTCAACTTGAAGTTGTGGGTCGTATTGATGTTGAACCTCTTTATATGGGTCCCACCAAAAGGAACAACATGGTAGGAAATGCAAGTGTGTCTAAGAGATTAGATATATTTTTGGTTTCAAACCAAATTTTGCACGGGGTTAACTATTACATAGCTTGGATTGATCCCCGCAGATGCTCTGATCATAATCCAATTTTCCTAGAACTAGGTTATAATAATCTTAAACCAAGTGCTCCTTTTAAATATAATCCTAAATGGATTGAGGAGGAATATTTTCAAACATTAGTAAAGGAGCATTGGAAGTCTTTTGATCCACATTCAGGAATGACTTCAAGTGAACAATTTGCAGCTTCTTGAATAATCCAGGAAAAGGTGGTATGTTGATTTGGGAAAAGGTGCATGAACCAAGACAAATCACTAAAGGAAATTGAACAAGATTTAGAGGATATTTTTGCAAGGAACTTGAGTTGGGTTTTTACTAATGAAGAGGCTATGAGAGTAAAATATTTGGAAGAAAATAAAATGAAGTTGGTGAGGGAGACATAAATGGATTCGAGGGTAAAAATAGGGCAATTTGGCTGGAATTAGGAGATTAGAACACAAAAAAAATCATAAAGTAGCTAATCATAGGAAGAGTGTTAACACAATATGGGAAATGATAAATGAGGAAGGTGAACAAGTAAGGATTTTTCAAGGTTTAGCTGAGTTGGGGATTAGACATTTTGAAAATGTCCTCAAAGAGCTAGGGAGGGTAAACATTGTAGAAATAGTCAAAATAGTATATTGTTTTCTCGGGTTTGTTATGGAAGAGGATAATCTTTGGATGTATGAGTAGATACCAAAAGAAGATCTTATGCATGTCCTGTCTACATTTCACAAGGAAAAAGTTCGTGGTCCATGTGGATGGACTGTTGAGCTTTATCTAAGATTATTTTATATTCCAGGTGAGGACTTACTTCGTGTGGTGGAAGAGCTTAGGGTAACATGAAGGGTTCTAGGTTCTTTCAATGCCACATTCGTTGCACTCATTTCCAAAGTTGATCAACCTGATTCATTTGATATCTTTAGTCCAATTGATTTATGCAATTGTGTCTATAAGATAATCTCAAATATTATGGTTGTTAGATTGAAGAAATTAGTATCTATGTTTATTTCTCCTAAACAAATTGGGTTTTTTAAAGGTTGACAAATTAATGAGGCCATGGGCTCAACTCAGGAAGGACTATATACCACAAAATCTAAATAAATCCCTAAAATGGTGATTAAAATAGACCTTTCAAAAGCTTATGAGAGTGTGTCTTGGATTTATCCGAGACTTATTTAAAGTCACATTATCTTCAATTTGGATATGGTAAATTGGATCATGGGATGTATGACTTCAGTTTTGTATGTTGTACACTTTAGTGGTTTATGCTCTCCATTTTTCAAACGTACTAGAGGATTAAGGAAAAGGTGCCCATTCTCCTCTTGTATATTTTTTCTCATACCTAAGGGCTTAAGTAGATCTATATTTGAGGCAAAGAGGTCTAGATCCATTTAGGAAATTAGGGTTGGAGGTTACAAGGCTCTTTTTCACTTTCTTTTTGTGGATGATGTATTGTTATTCTATTATGGTGATATCGAGGAAGCTAGGAAGTATAGGAAGATCCTAAAGTGATATAATGCAGTAATAGGAATGGAGATTAACATCCATAATTCTACAATGGTGTTTAATGATATATATGAGAATCTAACTTGGATTTTAAGAGGATTTTTTTCCCTTTAGACTTGTTGAGTTCTAGGATGGCATAAAATATCTTGGCTTCAACCTTAAGCTAAATGGTTATGGTAAGAGAGATCGTACTTGGCTAATATCCAATATTGAGAAGAGGATCGCATTCTAGTGCAATCATTGGCTTTCGAGGCGAGGTAGATTGGTGCTAATAAAATCTATGATAGAGTCTATTTTAGTCTATTGGTACACCTTGGCTCATATTCCCAAAATCATTCTAGAGAAAATTATAATAATATCATTTAATTTTCTTTGGAAAGGTGGCCCTGACAAGATTGGGACACATTTAGTCAAATGGAAAACTACAGATAGGATTAAAGATGATGGAGGCTAGGGCCTCAGGAACATTCATGATTTTGGTTTATCTCTTGAAAAAAAATATCTTTAAAATATGATCTCAAAGGAAATCCTATGGAAGAGGATACTCATGCAAAAGTATATAGCTCCCGATATATTACCTGAATGGATAAGAAGTGAAAGGAAGAGAATCAAGAATGTTTCCACCTAGTGGAAATATATGACACTTTCCTTCCCAATAATTGGGACTTATTTTCCATCGCAAGTAGGTAATGATTCTCAAGTAAGGGTAGGAGTTGATTTCATTATTGGTTGCGAGAATGGGGTTTTTATTTCATATGATTTGATACTAGTCCTTCAAGACCTAGGAAAATTCACATTGAATTTGATAGGAGACCAAAATACCATAGACTTATGCCACCAAGGGTGAATGACCACTCAAGATCTTGGGCTGGTAGGAAATCAAGCACATTCAGGGGGTGTCTTTTAGTCCAAATTACAAAGAGCACATATAAGACTAAAAGATGATCTTGATGTTCTAATGTGGGTTAAAAATAATTTTGGAGGGGATTATAGTGTGAGGCTAGGTTACATGTCTATTCAAGACAACGTTAGCTAGATTGTTAAACGGTGGTGGGAAAATATTTGGAATAATAAGGCTCCTATGAAGACAAAGATATTTATGTGGTTAGTATTGTTAAATAAGGTTCTCACCTGGGAGATGTTATGGAAAAAATGGTGTCACTGCTTCAAGTTTTTTAAGATTCTTTACTAGCCATCAATTGGATGAAGAATGTATTTCATGTTAAAACCATAAATTTGTTTCCACTTGTAGCACAAGTCAAGGAGAACTCTAGGATTTTTAATTTGATATCGTTTTCTCATGTCTATAGAGAGTTGAACACTATTGTGGACTCTTTATCTAAAGTAGGTTTAAACCTTCTTGGTGGCATGCTCTATTTGGAGGACTTTGTGGAGGATGATGTCACATAATCAATTCAAGAATTGTTGTTGTAGTAGCCTAGTTGTTGATATTTAAGTTGTTCCTAGTATATTATTCTTATGTTTTAAAACTGGAACATTGTAATATGTCATGTTTTGGACTGTTATTTTGTGGCTATTTTCAACGAAGAATCATAGATAAATTTTACAAGTTTTTTTTTGGATGGTATCTATATGTACTCTCAAAGTTTTAGAGGTATGTATTCCATGCAAATTCCTATGTCTTAGCTATAGCTATATGCATTGTGCTTGGGGCATCTGAAGAGAGTGTTTTTGTTATATAGTGGAATAAAATATGCATTTGTTTTCCTTAGCAAGAAAGCAAACTCCACTTGTTAGAAAAACAGAATTGGATTTTCCTCGGGTGATGTTTTTAACTACAATACCTCAAGATTAAAAAAAACAACAAATTTGCAATGTTGTCATCAATTTTGAAATGATGTTTATTATCGGTATATTTTCAATTTCATACATACGTTTGAATCCTTTAGATTCAAATGATTCATAGAGGGTATTCAAATTTAATTTCCTAGTTGGAGTAAATTTAATTTCCCAGTTAGATTTAATGAATTAAATGGTTGAATGAGGACCCAATCAACCTCTCAATATATATGTTGAAAGAGGATATCGTAGGTGATCGAAGTCAAGTTTTCATTTAGATTCAATCACCACAAATTACATTCAATGGTAATGATGACCCTATAAATATCATAAAAATCCTCACATACTAGTAAGGATCGTAACCAAGTGAAATGGAAATGATAATGTTGTTTGGATTTGACCATCGGAATGTCTCCCTGAAGACTCAATTTATTTGAAAAGTGGCCTATCCTACATAACAATAACTAGGTTTGCAATTATTCTCCCAACAAGTGTAATACTAGTGATACCATAATTTCCATCAAGAATCCTACAAAAGTCTCCAAAATGAATTCCACAAAGGGTTTTAAAAGGCGAATTGTTGTCCATATTTAAGCACTAGTAACCCGGGCTCTAGTTTTTTACATAATTTCCAACCCTTCACCTTATTAGTATGATTGGCCCCAAAGTATGTATTGGTATCAATATTCCTACAAAGTTCATCAAGAACCCATAAAAAAAATCCACAACTAGATTCACTTAATACTATCGAAATAAAATAGGCATTTGGATTCAATTATTACATAGACCCAACAACAAACATGAAATTATTAGAAGTAATATATTCCAATGGTTTATAAGGATTAATAAAATCAAATATATGTTTGTATTCAATAATTCATTTACATTTTTAGTATCAATCACAATAAGAGTAGATGGTGTACACTTTTACACCATGAGTGATCCAAAAAGGATCCAGAGAAGAATGGCCTCGGCAGACAAAGAAAGGGAAAAACTTCAAAGTCCTCAAAACTCAATGAAATCAACATCATCGTGAAGAGTGTGTCACAAGATTTCCAATGGTGTAAACAACTCATCAAATGGAGTTACAAATCGAAAGATATTTGCGATCAAAGTTTTGGTCAACCTATCCCAATGAGTAAGGATGAGTCAACATTGGTACTGCTGATGTCGGCATCAGTACGGATGATGGAAGTGTTTGTATAGTGTGTGTGGCACACACAGAGGGAGACATGTGTCATGATGACGTGGCAGCACCAGAGGCTACCACGGATCACTCGTTTTCGGCATTTTCGGGTCAATCCGTAGACCAATGAGGAAATGTCATGTGGCAGTCTGTACAGCAATGTGGAAGATCGTACAGGACGTGGCAGGTGACTGTGAAAGTGTTTGGCGTGTGCCAATGGTTGGTTGCCACATGGCCCAGTCATGGGCTGCCATATGGCAGTGGGAAAATGCCCAATGAGGGCCTGAAACCAAATTTTCAAAAATAAAAAGGGTCCACCAAATCTAGCAGTGTCCCACCAAATATGGTGGTCGAACTACAAACTCAAATGAATCTAAACAACGCTCCAAAATTAGCGAAGTTCCAATNTATATATATATATATATATATATATATATTATATCTATAACCCAAAAGAGGAGGCCCACGAGCTAGACCCCGGGACCTCCCCCTATCCAACGCCTTACAATAGCATCTGCCATTATTGGGCCAACGGACTTCGTTGGTTAGTCCACCCAACTTTTCCATTAAATGTTGATTCTGCCCACGGACGAGGAGGGGGGCGCTCGACGGTACGACCAGGCATGGATTTGGAGATGCAGTACAGAGAATTAATTGCAGGGAGCATGCACGAATATCGAGACAAGATTTCTCAAGGGCCTGGGAGTGCTAGAGTCGAATTAAGGCTTGGAGATAGTCATTTTTGGGTAATTCGATGCCACGAATTCAATGGTGTTTTTTGTTTTCTGATCTAAGCAAAGATTTTGCAACTTAAT
The DNA here is from genome assembly GCA_009831015.1 of Picea engelmannii. Lineage (NCBI taxonomy): Eukaryota > Viridiplantae > Streptophyta > Pinopsida > Pinales > Pinaceae > Picea > Picea engelmannii. The sequence continues at coordinate 157,921 of ML806867.1, forward strand.
TCCAGAATGATGTATACTTATGTGTTTTGCCAAATTATTTTGTTGAGTTAATGAAAAGGCCTACCCATTTGAGAGCAGGACCCGAAGACGTAATCTACCAGGGACGAACTCCGTTATCAATTTTTTGTGTTCAGATTTGATGTTCATGTCTCTTCATTATTGATTTTTTCCTTCTTTATGGTGCACTTTAATTTATGCTCATTTAATACAATTCTTTATAAGTCACTTCGATGAAAATATCTTGGATCATGTTGGTATCAGAGAAATCATCTTTGACTTGAATTGTTGTGTGAATGCTTACTAGGGCCAATCATAAGTAGGGTGAAGGAACTCTTAATACTTTCAATCCTGAAGTTGGTTGTGCATCTCGAAGGAAGAAAATAGCAGAAGAGGTCAAGTGTGATGAACAGGAGAAAAACTTCCATATGGTCTTTTATCGCATGTCAGAAATGGTCAAGCGAATGTATGGAGATTGGGAGAAGAGGAAGAAGAAGAAAGGAAAGAAAAAGGAAGCACAAGTTGATGATGATGCTTCAGTAAATCAAGGGGTTGGAGGAGACCCTCCTAAGCCTCCATATTCACCATCAAGTTCTAGCTCTTCTTCCTCTAAGCATTCTCATCATTCTCATCATTCTAGCCATAAATCTTCTTTTAAGAAACCATTATTAAATCTTGATGTAAAATTTGGTTAAACTATGTTTAATGGAGATGATAATCCTGAAAAGCTACATAATTGGATCTAACATGTTGAAGTATATTGTTGTGTTCAACAAATTGATGAAGAGGAAGTTAAAGTGTAATTGGCTTCTCTTTGGTTGGAAGGCTCTGCTCTCATATGGTGGGAGAGCAAACTTCAGGACAGAAGTAAGTGTGGTAATCTTCTTTCCTCATGGTCAGAATTTAAATCAGCTATAAGGAAACAATTTTATCCATTGGGTTATTTACATAAAGAAATGATGGAATGGAAAACTTTAAGACAAAGTAAAGTTCAAACTATACAAAGTTTCACAGAAGAATTTAGCAAGAAAGATCTTTCATTAAACATTCCTTTGGATTCTTATGAAACTTTAATGAAGTATATTGGCGCACTTCACAGTTATATTCTTCATACTTTGCTATTGTTTAACCTCACTAGTCTTGACGAAGTTTGTGTGCAAGCCACTCACCTTGAGAACATGGGAAAGCATGTTCAAGAAGATCCCACAAAGAAACCTTCCAATCTCCCACATAATCAGTTTAAGAAGTTTAAAAGGAAAGATAGGAATACCTCCATTGTAAAGAGAGAAGAAGGAAAACCATCTTGCACTCATTGCAAGAAAAGTGATCACGATGATGAACATTGTTTGAAACTACATCCAGAGAAGAGACCGAAGAAGTTCGGTGGAAAGGGGAAGACAAAGATCGTTGCTACAGTGAAACAAGATCTTGGTTCCGATTCAGAAGACGAAGGAAAGATCACAGTGGTTGGAGTACAAAGTAAATATTCCCTTCATGCTAGTTCAAATTCCAATAATGAGTCTCACGATGATGAAAGAAACAGGAATGAAATATTTAATATAAGAGTTGTAACTAAACAAACTAAGATAGATACATTGTTTGATCCGGGTTCCCAAGTAAACTTAATATCTTAAGCACTTGTTAAAAAGATGGGTCTTGAAACTAAACCACATACAAAGCCTTATTGGTTGGGTATGTGATAAAGAAAAACTTAATGTCACCAAGTAATGTAGGGTCAGATTTTATATTGCTTCAAAGTTGATTGATGAAGTGGATTTGGATGTTGTATCACTTGATATATGTGGCATAGTGTTGGGGAGTCCTTATATTTATGATAGAAAAGAAGTCTTCTTTCGTCATGAGAACAAATATCACTTTACTATGGGGGAGTGGAATATATTGTTAGATCCCACAACATGAGGGTAAACACAACACTTGTTAGTGTAGGACAAATGAAAAGACTCATAAACACTAATAAAAGATATGTACTCATGGTTGTAAGGGAAAAAGATGTCAGAAAATCCGACGCTTTCCAAGGATGTGATCCTTCTCATAAGAAAGAATTAATTGATATTGTTTCTAAGTATGATGATATTTTCCAGGAACTAGATGGATTACCTCCTAAGAGGGAAATCCAATATGAAATACATCTTCAGCAGGATTCTTCTCTTCCTAATGTGGGCATGTACAGGATGTCAGTTGTAGAGATGATAGAGATTGAGAAGCAGGTACAAGGCTTATTGGGTCAAGGGCTCATCAAGCCCATCTCATTTCCTTGTGGTTCTCCAATTATGATGGTGCCAAAGAAAGATGGCACAGGGAGAATCTGTGTTGATTATCGAGCCTTAAATAAAATCATAGTGAAAAATTGATACCCTCTTCCTCATATAGATGATTTACTTGATTAGTTAAAGAATGATGTTTATTTCACTAACTTGGATTTGCATAGTGGATACCATCAGATCAGGGTTGCAGAACATGATGAATGGAAGACTGCCTTTAAAACCAAACAGGGATTGTTTGAGTGGTTAGTTATGCCATTTGGGCTTTGTAATTCTTTGACAACCTTCATGTATGTGATGAATGATGTATTCAGGCATTTTCTAGATGATTTTGTGATTGTATATTTAGACGGCATTCTTATATTTAGCGGGACTTGGGATGAGCATGTAAGGCATGTAAAGCAAGTATTGGATACTTTGCAAAGGGAAAAGTTGTATGTAAAATTGTCCAAATGTGAATTTGGTAAGACTGCACTTCTGTACTTAGGTCATATTGTAGAAGGAGGACAATTGAAAATTGATCCTTCCAAGATTGATGTAATTGTAAATTGGCCTGAGACCAAAAGTGTAACCGAAATACGGAGCTTCTTAGGTGCAGTCCAGTATTGGAGGAGATTCATTTCAAACTTATCATTTACAACAACTCCTTTGCATGTCTTAACCAGTGTGAAGAACACTTTTCAGTGGGGAGGAAAGAAACAAAATGCTTTCAATACTTTGAAGGAAAATATCAGTACCGCACAAGTATTAGCACTGCTGAATATTCAACATCCCTTCGAGATCGAGATAGATGCCAGTGGATACGCCATCGGTGCAGTATTGATGCAATCTCGTAATCATATATGTTACCACTCTAAAAAATTTAACCAAGTTGTTGTTAACTATCCTACATATGATAAAGAGTTGTATGCATTAGTTCAAAGCGTAAAGAAATGGAAGCACTACTTGTTAGGGAAGGAAACAATCATACATACAGACCATCAACCCTTACAGTATCTCCAAGCACAAACCAAACTGCAACAATCTCGACATTACAGATGGATGGGTTTCCTACAACAATTTAATTTGGTAATCAAGTACAAAAAGGGTACAAGTAACAAGGTAGTTGATATGCTTTCTAGACCTCCTATTGTTGCTTCTATTATTTTGAAGAATGCTTCTTTATCTCATGATAGTTATGTGGAACAATATGCCATTGACAAAGATTTTAAAGAAGTATATGAGAATCTAACTCATGGTGCACAAGTAGAGAACTATTGTCTGCAAGGAAAACTACTCTACCATCTTGGAAAGCTATGTATTCCTACAAGTGAACAAGTCCATGTAATACGTGAAGCTCACACATCTCTTGTGTCTGGGCATTTTGGGGTAGGAAAAACTATGGCTCATCTGCAGAGGTTTTGTTACCAGCATCAGATGAAAGAAATTGTAACTAAATATGTAAAGGGGTGTGTGATGTGTTCTACTTGTAAGCCCACTAATAGAAAACTGGGGCTATTCTCACCACTACCTGTTCCATCCCATCCATGGGAAAGTATCTCCATGGATTTTGTAGGGGGTTTACCAATGTCGAAAAGGGGTCATGACTATTTGTATGTTGTTGTGGATAGGTTCATCAAGATGTGTATCTTAATGCTATGTAAAAAGCAGATCACTACTGAGAAGACTGTTAATCTCTTCTTTCAGTATTTTTGGGTTCACTTTGGGTTACCCACATCCATTATCTCGAATCGAGATACTCGATTCCTTGGGGATTTTTGTACAAGTTTGTGGAGAATGATGGACACCAAGTTGAAGAGGATCACTTCTTTCCATCCACAAACCGACAGACAAACAGAGGTTGTTAACCAAACAGTGGTACTTTTTCTTCAAGGCTACTGCAGAAAGTACACCAAGTTATGGGATGAATAGATACCCTATGTGCAACATGCTTACAACCGAGCATTACATTCCTCCACTTAGTGTTCACCTTTTGAGACATGTTTTGGGTATTTACCTAAGGTTCCTTTGGAGTTGATGTATGGGAGAGATGTCGATTCAAATGAATAAAGAAACAAAGATAGAGCCCGCAAATTCATCCAAAGGATCCAACAGGTACATCAAGCAGTCAGGGAACAGTTGGAGAAAAGTCAAGCATAGTATAAAGATCAGCATGACAAACACAGGATTGATCATCAATTCCAGGTTGGAGACCAGGTATGGCTTCACATTAGCAAGGAAATATTGAAGGGTGAAGGAAAGAAACTCAAGCCCATTCATTATTGACCCTTCACTATTTTGGATCAAAGTGGTACCAATGCTTTTTGTCTAGATATTCCACCTTATATGCATATTTACTCAGTTGTAAATGTGGAGAACTTGAAACTTTTTTAGCCTCCCATGATCATGGATAAAGGTGAGGAAGTTTCAATACCTTTAGTTGATGAGTTTTCTCCTGAGTACTTGGATGAGTTAAAGGAATATATCATCTTGGAAAGAAGGATGAGGACTTCACGCAGGGGTGATGTTGATTATCTTCGAGTAGGCTTAAAGGGCACACATCCAAGCAAGGCAAAGTGGATTGAGAAGGACAAGGTGAGGGAACTCTTCCCTCACTTATCTATTGATTGATGAAATCTTTTGGTGGTCCAAAATTCTCTAAGTGGGAAGGCGTGATCCAATAAGGATCCGTAGAAGACAAAGGACAACTCAAAATTCGCAGAAGCAACCCATGAAGCTCAAAATGGCCTCAACAGATAGAGAAAGGGAAAAAATTCAAAGCCCTCAAAACTTAGTGAAATTAGCATCATCATGAAGAGAACATCTCAATATTTCCAACGACGTAAACGAATCATAAAATGGAGTTACGGATAGAAAGATATTCACGATCAAAGTTTTGATCAACCTAGCCAAGTCAGCGGGGATGAGTCAGTATCTGTACTGCTGACGTGAGCTTCAGTACGGATGATGTCAATGTTCGTAAAGTGTATGTGGCACACACAGAGGGTGAAACATGTCATGTTGACATCATCATGGTGATGCAACAGCACCAAAGGCCGCCACATGTCACCCGTTTTCGGCATTTTCGGGTCAATCTGTGGACCAATGAGGAAGTGCCACGTGGCAGACTGTACAACCACGTGGAAAACCTACGAGACATGGCAGGCTGATGTGGCAGGTGAATTTTCAAATGGTTGGTGTGGGCCAATGTTTGGATGCCACATGGCCCAGTCATGGGCTGCCACATGGCAGTGGGAAAATGCCCAATGAGGGCTCGAAACCGGATTTTCAAAGATAAAAAGGGCCTGCCAAATCTAGCGGTCTAACTACAAACTTCGATGAATCTAAACAACTCTCTAAACTTGGCGAAGTTCCAATCCATATATATATATAACCCAAAAGGAGAGGCCCGCGGGCTCGACCCCGAGACCTCCCCCTATCTAACGCCTTACAATAACATCTGCCATCATTGGGCCAACAGACTTCGTTGGTTAGTTCGCCCAACTTTTCCATTAAATGTTGAGTCTTCCCACGGACGAGGAGGGGGGCGCTCAATGGTACGGTCGGGCACAGATTTCAAGATGCAGTACAGAGAATTAATTGTAGGGAGCAAGCACAGAAACTGAGACGAGATTTCTCAAGGGCCTGGGAGTGCCAGAGTCAGATTGAGGTATGGACACAGTCATTTTTGGGTAAATCGACGCCATGAATTCAATGGTGTTGCATGTTTTCTTATCTGAGCAAAGATTTTGTTGTTTAATTCCAAAATGAGGTATACTTATATATTTTGTCAAATTCTTTTGCTAAGCTAATGAAAAGGCCTACCCATTTGAGAGCAGGACCGGGAGATGTAGTCCACCAGGTATGAACTCTGTTATCAAGTTTTTGTGTTCATATTTGATGCTTATGTCTCTTCATTATTGAGTTTTTCCTTCTTTATGGTGCACTTTATTTTATGCTCATTTAATACAATTCTTTATAAGTCACTTCGATGAAAAGATCATGAATCAATGAGTGGTCTTAACGGTTAAGAACATGGGTTTTCTCCTCAGGGATCACATATTCAATTCTAGAGGGGGGGGGGGGGGGGGG
>ML806867.1:166763-191011 GCA_009831015.1 Picea engelmannii
ATGACAGACGAGAATGCTGAGCAGTTGGAGAAGCGGATGGCTAACAATGGCAAAGGTGAGGATGGGAGGGATGCTTCTCCAAGCAATCGTGGTGGCGGAATGCATGGTCCCTTCCTTAGCGGTGAACACTTGGCCTTGGTGTTTGAGCTCCGCAGCCACGTCGCGGACTTGGAACACCGGGCTGTCACTATGGGACAGAGACTAGATGTGCTCCTCGATGATCTCTCCGGGACCCCAGCGCCACGTCGGTGCCACATGTGCATGCAAGCCTTTGACATATCGAAGAGTGCTGATGGACGCGCCAAGTCACCGGACGCCTAGTCAGCCGGGCCCTCCAGGTTCTTGCTTTTATGTGTTAATTGCTATATGCCTCTTTGGACTTCTGGCATCTGTCCTGGTTTCCTACGGGCAGGACAGATGTCTTTTTCTTGACCATATTACTGTATAAACTGCTAAGTTCTACCCAATAATGCTGGTTTCCAGTTACCGGCAGCATCTTTTGGTAACTCTAGCTATGATGCTGTGTATTTTTGTCAAAGTTTTGGGTTAATATATTATAGAAGGTACTACCCCTTTTTTACTTAAAAAAAAAAAAAGAAGGGTTGAATTTGCAATTGGAGAGGCCCCTTGTTGCACACAATGCATCAATGTAGGCCTTGATCATTGTATTGATAATCGAAATTATGCATTGGCATTTGAGACATATCAACGAAATATTGTGAATTTACAAATTTTTATTTCAATAATGCACTCCATCATTTAATTAGTGGTGATGTAATCAAAAATATCAAATTCTCTATGTTGATGTTTTCGTAAAAGAAAAATATACTTGGAGTAAGAAGGGTTGAATCAGCAATTGGAGAGGCTCCTTTGCACACAATGCATAAATGTAGGCCTTTATCATTGTATTGATAATTGAAAGTATGCACTAACATTTGAGTTATATCAATAAAATATTGTGAATTGAGGTGCAACTTAGAAATACGATTTTTTTATGCAACTTTCTTATGAAACAAAATGATTTTTTTATGCTACCTTCTTATAAAACAAAATGATTTTTTTTTTCTATTTATTTGGTTCACAAATTCAAATGTACTCCATTTTCTATTGGAGTTACAGTCGATCGTATGCAATATGGAGTGAAGATACATAAGGGATATGTTCATAATACCAATTATAGACATACAATAGGGAGGAGATGTAAATAAAGGGTGTGTAATGGTTTCAATTGAGACCATGTTAAACCCCCAATGCTCCTTTAACATATCCATCAAGATTTGAGTTTAAAATACAGTATGCTAAATGATCTTATGAGGTGGCGTTGGAAATAGATTTGTCTTTTCTTATGAGGTTAAATCTATATTATTTGTACTAATAAAATCATCTGATTTTGAAGATGCTCACATTAATACAACCCAAAAATAAATGCATTCATATGTGTAGGTTCCAACACATGTTTGCATAGAAATAAGCACAATTGTTTACAAAGAATAATATGTAGTGTACATAAGGACAATATTGTTATGTCATGACCATTAGGTACTATGTGGTTTTCTTAAAAGAGTTATGTGGAAATTGTGAATAGGTTTATGCATTTGTTGGTCAAATGGAAAATAAACTAACTTTTTGATGATACAAGTAAGATGTTAAGAGTCAAGGAAATAGCCAAGGAACCTCTAAAGGAAACCATGTTATGGGGATGTATAGAATCTACAAGGCCTTTAAATAAAATTGATGTTGATCATTTCATTAAAAAAATCAAATAAGCACCTTCCAATGTGGAGGTCATACAAAATGTTTAAATGTGTAACAATTACCAAAACTTTTGTGATCATAAGACAAAGAAATAACTTTTCTTTTGGCATCAAAGGTACATTGTAAAATCGATTGTTTACAAAAAGTGGATAGAAAGTCCATTCTGGATTCTATACATAATATGAAAAGAAGGAATCAAATGCTATTAGCGGATTTATTGACATTAAATTTTATGTTAATACAATGTCATGGATGTGGCCTACATCCTACAATTAGAAAAGTAAATACCATGAGATTGGATGGCAATTATGTATATACGAAAGCATGGGATGAGATACATAAAAGTCCACATATATCTTTGTATAACTTATGACATTTAGTAAAGCAAGGACACGTGAGATCTATTCATGGTAACAACCACACATGCAAAACACATGGGCATATTCAAAACACATGAGCATATGGTGGGCCAAAGAATTACAGTAATATATATTGAATCCCTCAACTTCATTTTAATTATCAAGCCAGGAATCATGCAAACTTATGAGGTGTTGTGCACTATGTATGCAAATTACAAAGGTTAAATATGAACTACTAACCTTAATGAAAACTGTAATAAAGAAAATGAGTGACTTTGATAAATCATTATGATCCATTCCTCATGCACTTGGGACCATGACTTTCACTCTTATATCTTCTGACAATATGTATAAGAACATATGAAGGTATAGGGTGACTTCCTCTTGGATTAGAAATCAATTAAATGAGTAGGTTTCTTAAACCAATGGCTTCATGTTGTTGCTAGATTAGTCAATCCTTACAACACTAGTTATCATATGATTGATTTATAGGATCCATATCAAGGTACTAAACATTGTAATTTAAAGGAAATCAAAGAAATACATGAATTGGAATTGTTATTAAAAAAAACACAAGAAATAAAAGCATTGTCGGGAAGAAAAAAAAAAAGTAAATATAAACTAGTAATTTGTTTTCTATAGAGTCTATCTACTTGCAAAATAAAAATAAAAGACAAGAAAAAAATTAATGACAAGGGTTCATAAGGTACTTCATTTAGTGTGTCCTACTCAAGGAATTTCCTTGTACCCTTGGAGAATCTTAGACACTTGAAACTTAGAACATAATTTGTGTACTTTGTTAAAAAATTATCATACAACATGAAGGTAGAATTATGCCTCTTAACTACAACTCAAACTTAGATTTAGTAGCAACAAGGAAAATACAATAGTGTTTCTAGCTATCCTACGCTATTATCTATGCCTCTATTTGTACTTGAAAAGAGTCTTATCTGGCCCATCTAATCAATCCTTTGATTGGTGGGTGTTGTCTCTCAAATCCCTAATTTTTTGCATGTCCCAAGGAATTATTTCCCTCATTTTGTTAATTTGAATCCTCAATATCAACAACAGATCAAACAACTTAGGATATTTGTTGTTTCCTCTAAGTGTTGGTAGCTTTGAAGGTTGTGAAGGGATGAGATCCTTTAATTCATCAATCATTTATCAAGGTAGTATGCGCCAATGAAGGAACGAGATTGGTGTGTCATGTGGGTCGAATCCCTTCCCTATGTTCACATTGTTTCTTATTTGTGAACCATATTAGCTCAAAAATCAAAATCACAAAAAACATCAAACCACTTAATATCAAGCATATATCACATTCAACTTGAGATTAAGCAATAACATATTTTATTAGATGAGCACAATTCATAATATCTACATTGGTCATCAAAAGTACCAATGTTTTCCAAGAAGATAATAGCTTAGGAGGAAAAATGTCTCAAATTTAAACACAATATGGGCCATTAAAAGTGATAATTTGAAGTTCCATCAACATGCAATGGTAACAATAGAAATAGTACAAGTATTGCAACAAACAAATCAAATTTATTATGAAATCTAACACACCATGTTGATTGAGATGACATTTGTTCTCATTTGATATTTTCACATGGGGTTTATGTATTAATGGCATCTCTCATTGTGAGATCATTGTGAGAGGATACTAGGAGAGAAGATTATCATAAATGATCACATGTATATAGACAGTTGTGTCTACACTCATAAGGACTTAGTATATTTATACACAATACTCATGGAGTCATAGGGAGGAACTTAAACTCCCATTTTTTTAGTGCACCAATGACAACAAAGGAAACATGCCAAAGATCCTTTATAGATACGTCATGGTTAATGTTGTAAGGGAGATAAAGGCCATTGAAGAGTTGTTAATAGACTTTTATAGAAATTGGTACCACTTATCTAAAGAAAAGACTTCAATAAATTTTTATGTATACAACAATTTGAATTGTTGTAAACAAATATATTTTCCAGTTTTTTCTCTCAAAATAAGTTGAATGTCTCATGCCCACATTTTTTGTTCATTGAAAATAGATAATTATATGAAATTGTGACTAACCTTAAGGGTTGAATTACTATTGATCATGTTGATTCTCTTTTCCCATTCTTTGAAAGTTGTTTTTATACACTTGCTTATATAGAGTTTGAATGGTCATCTTTTTGTTTGTTGGAAATATAGTACAATTGTACAAAATTGTAGCTAACCATGGAATTTGAATTACTATTGGTCGTGTTCATTTTTTTCCATTTCTCAAGATTTACTTTTCTCCACTTTGTTATATAGATTTTGAATGGTTAGTTTCTTGTCTATTGGCAATCAAATACAATTACATCAAATTGTAGCTAACCTTGGAGGTTGAATAAAAATAACCACCTAACATATCACTTATACTTCTTTGATAGATGTATATAATTTATTAGAAAGTGTGATCAAAAGCATAAGTCAAAGGATCTAAAACAAATTGGAAACCATACTTCGACAAATATTCCCCCTTGTGGCCCTTATCACCCTTTTGGGTTGACAAGGAGACAAAAGAAAAAATTCAAACATTAATAGGTGAGGATGCATTTAGATATTTTATGCATTAGGTGTGTAAGGATCCACCTCCTCCTTCACATGAAAAGGAACAAATTCTTGTAGATGAAGATGAAGGTATCAATGCTATGTGTATCACATACTTTGGAATGAAAACAATGTTAACAATTATATTGGAGATAATAATGCTAATGGTTAAGATGATGAAAACATGTGTATGGTATATCAAGGTCAAAATATTGATCCAAGATTGAATGCTTATCAAATCATTTTGACTATAGTGGGTTGAAATCCATCAAATAAGAAACAAATACTTCACCTTTCAATCAAGTATCGGTTCACATATCAATATTGTACCAAGATTATTATTTTTGGTGGATCTAAACTTCAAATTAGGATGGACATACATCAACTTCATTGAACTATTGAAGCATTAATCTTGTTTTTATCATTTTTTTTGTTATTTCATTAACTCAATGCTTCTTTATATGTATGTTAATTCACAAAAGCCTGAGGGGTTAGCTCAATTGGTTGTCACCAATGTTATTGGGCATTTGGCTAGTTTTTTGTGAATAGGTTCCCAACTCGATTCCCCCTAGGTTAGGTGCACTAGCCTACACATATGGGTTTACTAGTGATGCCATCCGTGAATGTGGAGAAGAATCTCGTGGGTTTATTTGAAAGGTTTTCTTTGGAAAAAGAAAAAATAAAAAAATAAAAAATAAATGTATGCTAATTGACACATAGGTTATTAAAGAATAAAATATTGCCCAAAGAAAATGTTACTCAATCCTCATGTAGAGAAGTGTGCAAATTAATGACTTGTTTGGAGATCAATTATAAGTAGTACCATGCTTGTACAAATAATCATATATTCTATAGGGGAGATTAATAAATATGATAAATATCCTAGGTGCAAAGAGATGTGTTAATGTTCAAATTCTTGTGACACTAAAATTCCCCAAAAGGTTTTGTTCCATATGTTGTTAATTCATGGACTTTCATGAATCTATTGTTGTAAGTCACTATTAGAACTTATGTGATAGTAACGTGAAGTAGAAGAAGAGAGAGAGGTATTTGGAAAGTATCCAATGATTTCAAGGCAATGAAACACATTAATGAGGCATGGATAAAAAAAATTAAAAAAGAGCCATAGAGTGTTCAATTAAGTTTATCATTATATGGGGTGAAGCATTTCTCCCAACTATTAACAAACAATTATCTACAATCAATGTATTTGAATAATTATACCCTTCTTCAATTTCTTCTTCATCAAAGGGATCATATTATGTTGTTACTCATCATCCCTATAAAGTACCAAGTTAAGAAAAAGATGTGTATCTCGAATTTTCTCATAAACGAGTTGTTATATCATGGAATGGTGTAATAATGTAAGATTATCGGGTCCATTACATGCATACAAACCTTTCTTGATGCATGGAGTACTTTTTTGGATAGGTTTTCTAGAATTTGTATTTTTCTTAATTACATATACATATTTTTAAGTGATAAGATGTTATATATATATATATATATATATATATATATATATATATATATAAAAGAAAACAATCAATGGACCACTTTGTAACAATTATCATATATTTCATTTTTTTAGGTCTTGATAAAGGAAAAAATTTCATCTCGAGGATGTGGTGATGAAATCATTTCAAGGATTCAAATGATCTACAAAAGTATATTTATGATTATCCTAGAATATTCGTTTAATAGATCTACCCATTTTGTGATAGCAAAAATAATTAGTTTGATGGAAACTTGGAAAGGAAAGTTCCTCCAAATATTATGACCACAAGATACTAGTTAGAACATGACAAGAAGCTCTTCAAAATTCCATATACAAAGAGCATATTTAAATTCACAAGGGGATAAGCCAAAATCCTACATTTTATAGAATTTCGTATTCTAATCATTCACTTTCTATCTCTAATGCATGTATTTAAAAAAACATAGAAGCTTATATCCAATAAATTACATAAAGGAAAATTGGATTCAATTTACAAAGGCTTGGTTTGTTCACACATTAGGAGACACTTATTGATGTATAGGAGCCTCCATGTATTATGTTCACAGAGCCTCCATATATTATGTCTACAAAGTAAATAAAAAGCATCCTTAAGGAAAGCTTTTACTACTAAGGGGCAAGTGCTTGACATAAAAAACATGATTAGCAGAACACTTTGAAGGTATTTACAAGAAAGAGAAAAGTTTATTTTCAATTACTTCATCATGTATGTGTGTATGGAAACAATATAATCTTTTTGTTTGAAAATCTAATAAAAATAGTGAAAAGACATGTGTGATTACCTATATTATTTTGGCCTTAACGGGGTCAAATTGCCTTGCTATTGATTTGTGACATGTATAAGCCAACTACTACAATTTATTATAAGGTACTATGGCATATATGCTTTAAAAATATTTGTTGCCATGTTGCAACTAAAATATACCTAAATCAAACTTATTGAAATGGGGTGGTTGACATCAAAAGAGACAAGTGAATCCAATATATGAAGATGGTGAGATGAATTTGGTATGTGATTCTTAAAGACACAATTAACTTTATTTGAAAATTAATATCTAGATTTAATGGTTTATATATATGATTCTATTAGCATTTAGCGAAATTATTTTAAGCAGTCGTGGAACAAAAAGATGCAATCAATATGTTTGTGATCTACAACATTGATGCAATGAGTAACTGGTGTGTGATGCATGATGAAAAAATATGTGAAGTGCTAGTAAAAATATCTAAGTTTAGGAAAAACCATCCATGTAACACCCATCTTCCTCTAAAGTTGAGAAATAAATGGCCCAAAGAATTTCCAATATATTGGTTAAAGATGAATTGAAAAAACTTTTCTATGAAAAAATGGTACATTTTGATATATTAAACATTACAAACTAATGCAAAAAATAATTGTAAATGCATATACTTGAAAAATAATTGTAAGCTCCTATACTTGTAGAATGAATTAGCATCAAACATTCTTGAACATTTGGTGCCATAACTCTTTCAATTGTGTTTGCATGTTTGACATTGAATGACATGAAATTCTTGAGTGGATTTTGAGCTTCTAGGTACTATGGATTCATTGTTATCTTCTCAATAAAAAGTCACCTCATATAAACARCATACATCCCATGTAAATCATTTTTTTTTATTTTGGAAAACAATATATTAATCTATGTCTGATGAATATTACTCCAATTTAAAATATTGTGATTGCCAAAGAATAAATCACTTRACATTTATGTATTTATGTAATCATGACATTTGTTCTCTTTGAAAGTTATGATGCGTCGAARGCCTGCATTTTGCAAATACATGTACAATTTCCTTGAAATTCAAAACCTATTTCTACACAATCTTCCTCCCACATGAGATCTATAATATGAATGGGAATCTTAAATTTGTGACTTCCTTACTTACATTTCCTCTTTCATATTCTARCCAAGGATGTTGCAATATAACTTTGTAACCATAACCTTCTAATKTTTTCATMAAAAAGACATGTTGTCCCTTAAAGCTATCAATGTAGATCATCACATTCTTTAAGTTTTCATGAATTATCTTCGTTCTTTCATCATTGTTATACACAACGTATTTATCTCTAGTGAGTGTGGGTTGGATAATTCCATTCCAAATTTTAAGGGTGATATGCTAGAACGACAACCTTGATCTACAAGTACTTATTCTACTATAGTACAATTAATAGAATATGCACCTTAGGTCTACTCCATGATTCTTTGCACCTTTTTATTTTTGGGCTATCATAAGTCTTCATCCAAATCACGCATCAATGAATTCAGAATTTAAATTATATACCTAGTGGAAGTCCTATCACATTAAATGGTAGACATAGTGTGTGGTACTATTATATAGGTTTAAAGATTGTGCACTTTTTGGGTCAGGTGATGTGCACACATCTTTGCTTCAACTTCCTCAAATATATATTTCTTGATATCAACATCTATTAAGAGTTCATCCATTGATTTGTTTGTAGGGTTGTCACTTTCTTATGCAATGTGTGCATACATTTGGATATGTTTTAATTATATAGAATATTAGTCACTATACACATATCTACTCATCCGTAACCTTATTACAAATAATATGTAATGATGATAAACTATTCAACATGCATAAATATGGTATACTATCCCTAAGGGTTGATGTGAGAGAAATGCAAACATGAGTGTCATGTGAGTGATCTATCTCCATAGTGGGTTAAGGTTTTTTTTTGTGTGTTCATATAACACACGTTGGCATATTCCAAAGACACAAGTTTGATTCAACAAAGAATACCACCACAAGCTACAAGCAAGGGTTAGCATCATGATATCTTATAGCCCAAACAAATCACATAATTTTGTGCTAGTATCGTTGAAGTTACATTGGCAAGTAGTTTCTCCCCATAGGTTGTAGGTACAACACCATGAAGGTTGGTGCCATGAATATGGGGTACTTTTCCCTAGTTCTATTTTTTAGTCTAATTTTGATTCCAAGTCATTATTGCATATACATTACCCCAATAAATCAAAGGAATGATATCATACTTCAATCTTGAGTTTGACCTAGTGGTGTTAAATACAATCATGGTATCCATTATATTTGTCATTGAGGTTCAATCTGCATCGATAACTAAGTTGTTTGTTGCATTGGAATTTTTTTTAGGTTTGGAACAACAACTTGTATAGTGAAGTTGGTGTTAAAATGATTAATTATTGTCTTTCTTGGATCAAATAGACAGTTTCATTCTTTATATAGACCATTATTGTAAGAGTAGTTCTAAGTGTAATGAAATAAATATAAAGTATTAAGAGTCTTTGTACCTCTTAGTTGAGAAGATTTAACTAGATTTGAAGAGCATATAAACCCTATTTGTAAATGAAACTCATTAGGTAGATGGTTCTTCTTTTAATGTCAATAATAGTTAGTGTTATTCTTCTAAAATCAATAATTGTTGAGTATATACCAATTATTATCAAATTGATTGAAGTTATTTCTCCAATCCCAAGGGGTACATGTTTATTTATGAAAGTGGGTCTTCCTTGTCACTACAGTGAAGCAAAACAAAATATTATGCATGTCATCCTAGTTCTAAGTCAATAGATTTGTGTTCATAAGAGTCATGCACATTATTCTAGGCCACACATAATTTTTCTTCTCTAAAAAATTATCGTCACTCCATCCTAATTGTTTTTGCAATCATTTGTCAATGTCATTAAGCAAATCACTAGGGCATCATTTAATATTAACCACATCGTATACACAAAAATTAATTCAGCTCAACAAGTTATCCAAAATCAATAAAAAAACTCTCTTTAATCAAGTTATCAATAATGGTTGGATATGGTTGTTTTCTTCCCCACCATAGGAGAGTGTGGATGTATAGTATCCCTAGAAGATATTATATCTTGGCCTCTTCAATAGATAAACTAGCAAACTAAAAATAATTCTCGAGAGAAAGAATATGTAATCTACCTTCAAACATCTCATTATATAAAGGTAAATGATGAGGATTATTGTTGGATGGATATTGTGAGATTACATTATGGGAAAATGCAGTAATGATAAATAATGTAGTGTAAGCAAGGATGATGTGGATGGAAATTAATGAAAAAATAATAGATATGAAGTAACTGTAGTAGTGATGATAATTGTCGCGGTATTACAATGCCTATTGAAAAAAAAGTATTACTTGAGTTCAAGGAAAATATAAAATTCAAGAAAGGGGATTGTGCTAACCATCTAGTAAAACAAAAAAAAATGGACTAGGAAGGGTCGAATCTACAAATAAAGAATCCCTTTGTCACATTCATTGGATAAATATCAAACCAATTGTTGTATTTATAATCAAAACATTAATGGACATTTGATATAATCAAATGGGGTGGGTCATATTCATGGAGGATTGTGCATTTGAGGTGCAACTTAGGCAAATCAATAAATCTAATTTTTTTATGCAATGTTTTCTAATACAATAGAATGATTTTTGTATAAGTACTAAGACCATATTTAAGTTGGTGTTAAAATACAAATGTGATTTACCATGTTTTAATGGATCCAAGGTAGTGTTGGGTTGTTATATTCTTTGTAGTGAAAGTCCAATCGAGGTGGATCGACTGACAATTGAAGTTGAGGTGGATCAACAACAATTCAAAGGTTGAGGTGGTTCGACCAGGTAAATTCTAAGTTGAAAGTCGAGGTGGTTCGACGTGGTAAAGACATCGACAACAAGTCGAAGAGGTCAACCGACAAGAGGTTGAAAGGAGAGCATGTGGAAACCAACTGAAGACCGAATGAAGGTCAACTGGTAGTCTACCCGTAATCTGACTCAATAGTCGATTGTAACATAATCTCAAGATTCACGAGATTTGTAGCCAATGATCTGCGTGGATATGTAACCATTTTTGGGCACCTTTTCTTTAGGATTTTTCCTATTGTAAATCCTATAAAGAAGGTGTGTTGTAATGTTGTAAAAGATGATGAATGGTTAATCACCAAGAATCAATAATCGTAGAGGTTGTTGGTCATGTAGATGTAAGTCGAATTGGCTACAGGGTTGTTCTTATGTAAGAAAGAGGGTATGATGTTGATTGTGTCTTAGGTGTGGACCAATGTTAGACATGTAACCTTTAATTTTGAATGAATAAGACAACAAGAGAGAAGAACGATCAAGGAATGTTGATTTTCCCGGTTTAGGTTTCGAGGATAAAATATTTGTGTATTGTGTGTTTGTTGTGTCATTTACTTTCTTGATTAAATATTTATTCCTCTCTTCTGATACGTTTAGCGTGGAAGTATTCCTCATTTCCTAAAATGTGGTATCAAATATTGGTTTAACAACCTTGGATCTGAGCTAAAACTTAGGTTCAGTAAGAGTCGTAAGTCAAAAATCTTTAAAATATCGTGTTAAAGAAAGGCGAGCAGCTCGAGAATAGAGATCAAAAAATTCAATGGCCATAATTTTGATCTTTGGAAGCTTAAAATTGAATATCTCCTTGTAGATCAAGAACAATGGAAAAAAGTATGTCCAGGTACCATGTCGACAGGTATGTCGATGGAAAATTGGGAGAAACTCAAGAGAAGAGCAAGGAGTATGATTCAACTTTGTCTTGCAGATTTGGTATTGTTGTATGTCTCAAGTGAATATTCAACCAAGAAACTATGGGACAATTTGGGGAGCTTGTACCAGTCGAAATCCCTGGTAAATAAGTTTTTTTCTCATAAATAAATTGTATCTTTTGAGGATGAGTGAGGGAAGTTCAGTGACTAAGCATTTAAATGTGTTTAATACCATTATAATCCAGTTATATTCTATGGATATTAAAATCACTGAGGAGGAGAAATGTATTATCCTATTATGTTTGTTTCCAGACTCCTGGGATAGCTTAGTCATGGCTATAGGGAGTAATACAACCACATTAGCACTAGAAGACGTGGTTGCATCTCGACTGTCATAAGAAATGATAAGGAAGAACATGGAAAGATCAACCAAAGATGATATAGTGGTGAGAGCTCGACCAGTTGACAGAGATAAAGGAAAATTCTCTGGTAGAAATACTAAGTCGAAGGGTAGATCTAAATCCCTTGTTCAATCGACAATAACATGATGGAAATGTGGTAAAGTTGGGCATTACAAAAGGGACTGCAAGTCGAAGGAAATGGAAGTCAGTACAAAATCCGACGAGAAGCAGTCGACTGAGAGAAAGATGACTCCATATAAGGGAGTCTATGTGTACCTAGCGTCGACCAGTACACAGTCGGATCAAGATGTTTGTTTGATCGACTTAGGAGAATCATATAATATGACACCACATAGAGAATGGTTCTACCAATATGAAAAATATGAAGGAGGAGACGTGTTCTTGGGGGACGACTTGACAACTAAAATTGTCGTACGAGGAAAATTTGCACTCATACTACGGGATGGGAGGAGTAGAACCCTTCCAGGTGTGTTACACATTTCGGGTTTTACGAGAAACATAATATATGTCAGCAAGATGAGTGATGCAAGGGTGCACACTCTATTTCAAAAGCATTCATACAAGATGGTCAAAAGTGTGATGGTCTTGATGAAAGGAGTTCGGATTGGAACCCTATACAAGTTACTAGGGAGTGTTGACTTGACTGGATGTAGCAGCATCTATGTTCCTAAATTTGACTCGACTCGACTCAGGTCGAGTCGATTCAAACCGACTAGACAAGTCATCATAAAGTCGACCTGGCCATGCTATGGCATGACAAGATGGGACACATAGGAGAAAAAGGACTTCAAGCTATGCATAACAAAGGTATGATCGGAGACTTTCCTTAATGTAATTTAGAAGTCGACTTTTGTGAACATTGTGTATATGGAAAGAAAAGTCAGGTGAGGTTCCCATCTGGAGCGACAAGGGAAAATGGGATTCTAGAGTTGGTTCATAGTGATGTGTTTGGCCTTGTTTCAGTTACTTCACTTGGTGGATCCATGTATTATGTGTCCTTCATAGATGATGTTTCCAGGAATACATGGATATATTTGTTGAGGAATAAATCATAGGTTTTCGAGAAATTTAAAGAGTTTAAATCTCTTGTAGAAAACCAGACAGATAAGAAAATTAAGGTGTTGAGAAATGAAAACGGTGGTGAATTATGTGGAAAATAATTTGATCATTTCTGGATCGCACAAGAATTTTGGGTGGAAGCATTCGACACTGCAAAATATCTATTGAATATGTCTCCTTCATAGGCTCTAGTCGACACGACTCCACATGAGGTATGGTCGGTTAAGAAGCCTTCAGTTTCACATCTCAAATTATTTGGATGTAATGCATTTGTGTTGTTCCCAAGGAAAAGAGGAGAAAGTTGGACAAGAAGGAAGTCAAATGTATTTTCATTGGATACAAAGAAGGAATGAAAGGATATAAGCTTTGGGATATTGCATCAAGGAAAACAGTGTACAGTCAAGATGTGGTCTTTAGAGAATTTGGAAGTAAGTTTGAGCCTGAAGAAATTGTTCAAACCAACAATAAGCCAAAGAAGGTGTGGTTTGAATTGAGGAATGAAGAAGATGATCCAAATGAGTCAACTGAATCAGAATAAGAGGTGGAACATCCAACCCTAGTTGTAAGGAGGTCAGAAAGAGTAAGAAAAAAAAAGGCGAAAGGTATAGTCTGCCTGACTTTTGTTATTCATTTTTGTTAACTACCACCGATAATGAGCCCAAGTCGATCGGGGAGGCAGTTGAATCAGCAGAGGGAAAACTCTGGAATGATTCCATGATAGAAGAAATGAAATCCTTGCAAAAGAACGAGACATGGGACTTATTCAAGTTACCTAGTGTAAGAAATCTTGTTGGTAGTGAATGGATATTCAAGAAGAAGATGAACGTAATAGATCAAGTCGAGAAATTCAAAGCTCGACTGGTAGCGAAAGGATATTCCCAAGTCGAAGGAGTCGACTTCAGAGAGATTTTTTTCCCTGTCGCAAAATTAACTTCAATTAGAGTACTAATGTCTCTGGTTGCAACATTTGATCTAGAAATATAACAAATGGATGTGAAGACAATGTTCCTATTTGGGGACCTAGAAGAGGAAATCTACATGAAATAGCCTTAAGGATTTTTAGTAAAGGGAAAGAAAGATTTGGTGTGAAAACTGTAAAGATCCCTTTATGGTATAAATCAATCACCGAGGATGTGGTACCAAAATTTTGACATGTACATCCTTAGTTTGGGATTTGTGAGAAGCAAAGTTGTTCACTGCATATATTCCAAAGAAGAAGGTGGGTGTTTCATATATGTAGCACTGTATGTCGACGACATGTTTTCAATTGGAAACAACATGGACGCAATAAAGGAGGTGAAGAAGAAGTTATCCTCCAAGTTCGACATGAAGGATCTCGATGTAGTGAAATTCATCCTGGGAATGGAGATTAAGAGAGATCGAGCAACTAGAAATATCTGGTTGAACCAAATGAAGTATATTGAAACAATTTTGAAACGTTTCAACATGTAGGATTGAAAACCTGTGAAGGTGCCAATTCTTGTGGGAGCAAGGCTAACTGCTGAAAATTTTCTAAAGACACATGAGGAAATAGAGGATATGGAATGTTTTCCCTATGAAAGTGTTGTTGTTAGTCTAATGTATGTGATGGTATGCACTCGACCTAAAATTTCCCATGTAATGGGAGTGTTGAGTAGATACATGTTGACACCTGGGAAGGAGCACTGGACAGTTGTCAAAAGAGTATTCATGTATGTGTGGCACAAAATATTATGTTATATTCTACCAAGGAAAACCTGGAGGTGATAGTGAATTAAATGTACATGGATTTTTTTACGCCAACTGAAATGGAGATATGGATTGACGAAGGTCAACCAATGGATATGTGTTCAAAATGTTTGGTGGAGCAATCATCTGAAGGAGTAAGCAACGAGAGGTTGTATCCCTATCAACAACAGAAGTTGAATACATCACAGCCACTCATGGAAGCAAAGAATCAGTATGACTGCAAAGGCTGTGTTCAGGAATCGAGTTTGAGAAGAGAGTTATGAATATAAGTTGTGACATTCAAAGAACAATGTTTCTGGCAAAGAACCATGCTTATCATTCTAATACTAAGCACATTGATGTACAATACCATTTTGTGCGAGACATGGTGGAAAGCAACAAGGTGTTGCTGGAGAAAGTAGACATGTTGGAAAACATAACATACTCTTTGACCAAGTATGTGAGTGTTGTAAAGTTCTCTTGGTGCAAAGAGGCAATGGGCATTATTGCCCTGGGTCTGTGAACGAGAGTTCAAAGGTATATCAGTTTCAGCAAAGAAAAAAACAAGTGGGAGAATTTTGAGTTGTTGTATTCTTTGCAGTGAAATTTCAATCGAGGTGGATCGAATGATAGTCGAAGTCAAGGTGGATTGACAACAAGTCAAAGGTCAAGGTGATTCGACCAGGTAAAGTCGAATTCGAATGTCGAGGTGGTTCGACATGGTAAATACATCGACAACAAGTCAAAGAGTTCAGCCGACAAGAGGTCGACAAGCGGGCGTGTGGAAACTGACTGAAGACCGAATGAAGGTCGACTGGTAGTTGACTGATAATCTAACTAGGTAGTCTACTGTAATAAAATCCCGAGATTTGTGGGATTTGTATTCAATGATCTGTGTGGATCTGTAATTTCTTTTGGGATCCTTTTCTTTAGGTTTTTTCCTACTGTAAACCCTATAAAGAAGGCATGTTGTAATGTTGTAATGTTGTAAAGGATTATGAATGGATGATCACCAAAAATCAATAATCGTAGAGGTTGTTAGTCATGTAGATGTAATCCAAATTGGCTACAGGGTTGTTCTTGTGTAAGAAAGAGGGTATGATGTTGATTGTGTCTTAGGTGTGGACCAAGGTTATACATGTAACCTTTTATTCTAAATGAATAAGACAACAAGAGAGCATAATGCTCAAGGAATGTTGGTTTTCCCGGTTTGGGTTTCCAGGGTAAAATCTCTGTGTATTGTGTGTTTGTTGTGTCATTTACTTTCATGATTTAATATTTCTTCCTCTCTTCTGCTAGGTTTAGCGTGGAAGTGTTCCTCATTTCCAAACAGGTAGATCCTCTGCGACTTGGAGTGAAGGTAAGCGAGGGATATGTTCATAATACCAATCATAGATCTATACAACATGGAAATATTATAAATAAATGTTGTGTAATAGTTTCAATTGAAATCGCATTAAACCCTAATGATCCACTACCACATCCATCTATATTTTAGCATGCAATAGGGTATTCCAAAGGATCTTATGAGGTGGTGCTAGAAATAGATTCATCTCCTCATTATGAGGGAAATTTTACATTATTTTTAGTAACCTAATGAGATATTGAATATGGCCCCATTAATACAACTCTATAAAGAAAGGCATTCACCAATGTAAGTTCTAATACATGATTGCATAGGAACAAGAACAACCATTTCCCAAGAAATAATATGTAATGTACAAAAGGGAAACATTATTATGTCGTGACCATTAAGTGAATCAAACTTTGGGGTTTTCTGAGAAGAGATAGTGGAAAACATGAAAATTTCAATACCAATTACAATTGTATGCATTTGATGATAAAAAGGAGAATAAATAAATTTGTTGACCTTACAGGAAAGATGTTGAGGTTCAATGAAAAATTCGAGCCTCTAAAGGAAATGATGTCATGAGGGGCTATAGATTTTGCAATGCCCTTAAATCAATTGGACATTGGTAATTCTAATTTAGAATCATATAAGAACAATCCAAGTTCATATAAAAGTTTAAGCACACAACAATTGCCAAAAAGTTTATGAATGTAAAGGAAAGGAAGATACAAAGAAAGAAGAACTTTGCTTTTGGCATCATATGTGCATTGTAAAAATGATTGTTTATAGCATATGGAAAGAAATTCCATTGTGGATTCTATAAATAACATGGAAATAGGGAATCAAAATGCTATTAGGAAATTTGTCATGCATTCATTTTATTTTAACATGCCATGGATGTGACCTACAACTTATAGTTAGAAAAGTAAAGAACATGAGATAGGATAGCGATGAATATGTAAGAAATCCAAGATTCCACATAACCCTTTATATAACTTATAGGATTGATTCCAACAAGGACACATGAGATCCATTCATAGTAACACCAACACATGCAAAACATGTGGGCATGCAGTTGAAACAATAAAGAAAACTACATAAAATTGTAACAAACAATTCAAATTGATCATCAAATGCAACACATCATATTGATGAAATTACAATTGTTCTCCTTTGATAGTCTTAAATTGATCATCAAATGCAACACATCATATTGATGAAATTACAATTGTTCTCCTTTGATAGTCTTACATGTGGTTTATGTATGAATGCAAAAATAATCTCTCATAAGAGAGTGGAGTAGGAGAAGTGATTAGAAATGATCGTACATATATAGATAGTGATTCCTACAATCATAAGAACATTGTTGGATTTATAAGGAATGCTTGCAAGGTCACAAGTAAGACTCCAAATTGTCAATTTGTTGGGTGCACCAAATAAAAGGAAAACAATTATGCCTAAGATCCTTTATAGATACATCATGGTTGAAGCTACAAGTGACATAAAGGTAAGTGAAGGGTTGTTAATTGACTATTTTTTAAAAAGGTGTACCACTTCTCAAAAAAGAAACTTCAATAAAAAAAAAAATATGTATATAGTGTTTTGAATTATTGTAGACAAAATTGTTTCCCAATTTGTGAGTAAAATTTGAATGTATGATGTATCATGCTCACATTTTTTGTTCATTGGTAATAGAATGCAATTATATGAAATTATGACCAAATTCAGATGTTGAATTACTATTAATCATGTTTATTTAGTTACTTTCTTGTTTCTCAAAAATTGGTATTTCACATTTGTTTATATAGAGTTAGAATGGTCTTTTTTCTTTTTTTTTCTTGGCAATAGAATACAATTATATATCATTTTGGCTAGTAACCTTAGAGTTCAATTACTATTAATCATGTTGATTTTCTTTTTCCATTTCTCAAAAGTTGTTTTCTTGCAATTGTTAATGATCAGGGGATCAAATTTTGCTCAAAAATTCAAAGTGCTTGGAATCACTTCAAATCGAACGAGAGCGTAGGCCTTGTCATTGTGAACCCAACGCAACTCGTTTGGGTTCAAACAGACGTCGGGAGCGAGAGATATCGCGATCTGTTCGAATCGTCAAACAGGTAAAAAAAGGGACGTTGATTGTGCAATCCATACAGGCTGACGTGGCAGAGGCTGTACGTCCATACATTGATGTGGCAGGTGATGATGTGGCAATTTTGGATTGGTATTCGAGGACGAATGACATTCTGACACGTGGCATTTTATGGACGAATGGTGCAGTGCCACGTGGCCCAGTCATGGGCTGCCACGTGGCACCATTGTATTGGTTATTGGTTCAAAACCATATGGAGTCCATGGGATTCGAACCCCGGAACTCTCCACCGGTCAAGCCTTTGCAAAGTCCGCCCTACCAACAAACCACGCTTTGTTCCTTGTTAACTATATGCATTAAATTATATTTGAATTGATGTAATGTTACATATGGCAGGGGGTCGGGCCGGGGCTTAGCCCCGACCCGCGGTTCTATTGCTTTACACATATGACCAATGGACTATCGTTTGCGCGGGATTTTGTATTACAAACGGAGTCCAGCCCCGGTTTCACATATGACCACAGTTCAAAACACGTGTGGTTTATGTATTGCCAATGTTTAAGCCTCCGGTCACATAAACCGTGGCATGTGACCTTGTCACGGAGCGCGCAGGGAAGTTGAGTTTAAATGTTATCCCTTTTGTATTTGCGCGAGGTCACATGGACCCATGTGTCCACGAGTTTGGCGGTTAGGGGCTGGTGCGCCCATAACCGTCCTACAGTTCGCACTATTTGTGTAGTTGCGTTCGGTGCTGGGTTTTTACGCTTTAAATGGCGTGTGTGCTAGGTTGAATGAACAGAGGTGCATTTTGTAGATGCGGAGACAACAAGCTTGAAGGGGAGACTTCAAGGAAGCCTATCTTCTTCGTTTTTTGGCCAAACGAGGTGCCGAAAAAGCCTAGCTAGGGGTTTTTGGACGTTCTGAAGCCATTGGAGCAGTCTATTTGGAAGTTTGAGCATTGTAAAGCACAATTTTGATCACTTTGAGAAAATAATACAAATGATCCATTGGAAGCTGGACCAGGAGATGTAGCCCAAGAGAGGGGTGAACTCCTTTATCATTTGTTGTGTTATGTGTTTTATGTTCATTGATTATGTTGTTNTTTATATGCATCTTGAATGAGTAAATCCTATTAATGATGTGTTGCAAAGTTGATCCATTTGCTTTTAACACATAAATTTTACTTGCAAATATTTTCAAGTTTACAAGTCTTCTTCAATTTTTAGATCAGTTAATGTAGATTTTGAATGTTCGTTCTTTTGTTCGTTGGTAATGGAATACAATTGTATGAAATTATGGCTAACCTTAAATGTTGAATACAAATAATCCCCTGACATATTATATATGCTTCTTTGATTATTGTGTATATTTTGTTTATGAGTATGATAAAGAACATGAGCCGAGGGATCTATAACAACTTGGAAAATATACCTCAATGAATATTATTTTTAATGGACAAAACCTCAAGAGGTGAGGTTGCATTTAGGGACAAATTATTGTAAATGAAGATAAAGGTAGCAACGTTGTGCTTATCAAAGTCTTTGTGAATGAAAACAATGTTAACAATAGTGTCAGAAATGATGATAGTGATGGTGAAGATAATGAATATGTTTGTATGGTAGAGAAAGGTCAAAAAGATTGATATAAGCTGAAATGATTATCAAATTAATTTTGACTATAGTGTAATGAAATACATACTTCACTTTCTAGTCAAGGATCGATTCACACATCAATATTGTCTAGCTCATTATTGTTGATGGATCTAAAATCCAAATTTGAATGTAATGACATCAACTTTATTTCACTATATAAGTAAGTGTTAATTTTTTCATCATTTATTTTTTTTGTGATTTCATTAATTCAATGCATATTTAAGTGTATGCTAATAAACACCCGCATTATCAGAGGATAAAATATTAACCAAAGAAAGTTATTTCATTCTTATGTAGAGAAGTGTGCAAGTTAACCTTTGGTTTGGGGAGAGAATATATGTATATCATGATCGTAAGAATGATTGCATACTATACAAAGGAGACTAAAAAATATGATAAATATTGTAAGTGAAAAGATCCACACTAATGTTCAATTGCTTGCAGCACTACAATTCCCCAAAAGGTCTTGTACCACATGCCAATAATTCTTAGACTTGAACGACTCTATTATAATAAGTAATTTTAAAAACTAATGGGATAACATCATGAAAATAATAGTAAATAAAGGTGTTTGGAAATTATCCAATGATTTCAAGTGAATGAAACGCATTGAGGATGCATGGTTAGAAAAATTCAAAAAAAGTCATATCTTGGCATATTGAGCTTAGATCCTTTCTCTCAACTATAAAGCAAACAATTATATATGGTAAGTTGTGTTGATTGATTATAATCTTTCTTAATTTCTTCTCAATCAAAGGGAGGATATTATGTTGTCACTCATCGTCCCTAGAAAGTACTATGTTAAGAAAATGGATGTGTATTTTGAACTTCTCATAGAGGAGTTGAAGATATTGCAAAATGGTGTAAGAATGTATGGTATATCATGTTCATTAAAAGCATTTAGAAATTTTGTGATGCATGGATAACTTTTTGGTTAGTAGAAGAAATCCTGAGATTTACAATGTGCTTGAATATGTGTACATGTTTTTTTCAATGGGCATGCAATATATGAAATCAATGGACTAATTTGTAATTATGATCACACATTTGTTTTTTTAGGTGTACAAAGAGAGATTTTTCATGTCCACACGTGGTGATGAAATATGCTCAAGACATTAAGTTGATCTAAAAAAGTATGTTTACGAAGGTCCTAGGATATGCCTTCCAATACACCACCATTTCATCATCACAAAAAGAATTAGTTTGATGAAAATTTGGAAAGGAAAGGCCCTCCAAACATTATGACCTCTAGAGACTAGTTATAGCATTATAGATAATCTCTTAAAAATACCTCAGACAACGAGCATGTTGAAATTCCCAAGCGGATGAGCTAGAAGTTTATATTTTATAAACTTCCATATTGGGAAGCACTTCTAAAAAAAATGGAAAAACTTTGCCATGAAAATAATTTTTTTTAAATGTACATTTGGATGGATTAAACATTAAAAACAGATGCAAAGAATGGTAATTTCCTATACTTGTAAATGTAATATACATTCAAATGTTATCCTCCATATTAGTCCAACTTAATTATTATTAACTTGGGTCTACATTAAATGTATGTTGCACTCCTTATGGTGTATGTTTCACATGGATCTAGTCAACATTTTTCATAGAATGTATAGATAAAATGAGGGTGTTTTTTTTTACAACATCACTACAAGTTTCAAATGGGTTTGATACTGAGTTCAAAGGATAAAATATCAATACATGGGAATCTCAACTATGTTGAAAAAATCCAACAAGTTATTAAGGTAGATTATAGACCCTTCAAATTGGTAGTGTTCATGTGTAAATGTTTGATCCATGGAATAGGAGATCATGAAGGGTTGATAAGTTCAATGATATGTATATCATATACTATGTGCAATTGTTACTGTAAAACAAATAGCCTTAATTTTTCATAAATCATTATGAGAAGATAAATTCCCAATATTTTCTAATTTCTAGTTTTCTTTTGATGGAAAACTCTAATTCTGTAGTCTCAAATTTTTTGAGTGTTGTTTTAAATTAGCACAATCCACATCCATCACAATGTTACTAATTAAAGTCGATTAACATCATGCCTTCTTGAACATTTGGTACCATAACTCTTTCAGTTGTGTTCACATGCTTGACATGAAATGTCCTATTAAATTCTTAAATGGTTTATGAACTTCGAGGTAATGTGGAATCATTGTTATTTTATCAATAGAAATGTGCCTCATATAATCAATATATGTCTCTTGTAAATCATCTTCTCAATTTTGCAAAACAATCTCTTAATTTGTGTTTGAATGAAGATTATTCAAATATAAAATATCATGGTTGCTAAAGAATAAATCACTTGAAATTTATACAATCTCAACATGTGTGCTCATTGGAAGATATGATGTATTGAATGCCTACATTTGCAAACACATGCACATTTTCATTCATACTCAATATCTATTTATGTAAAATCTTTCTCCCGCGAGAGATTTTGATTGTGGATGGGGATCTTAAATTCATCACCTCATTTGTTTTACTTTCATGTGGTTCTCTCCCATAGGCAACCTCTTTCATCTTCTAATTGGGGCTCTATTTGGGACTATCCTAATAGAAATCTATATTCATCGCCATCTCATTCCTCATTGAAAAGTCATGTTTTCCTTGAAGTTATTGAATTGTCTTATCACATCCTATAAAGTACTATGAATCATATTTAGTCTTTCATCATAAATCTACACAAAATAGTTTGTTCCAGTGAGTGGGTTAGATACTTGTATTCCAAAATTTGAGGGAGATGATGCTAGAATTGAACCTTTGATCCAAAAATACATATTTTGTAGCATGATAGTTAGAGTGAGTCATCACGATACCACGAGAAAAAGGGAGAGAGTGGAGTAGCCACTCAATTTTACGAAAAAATCGAGAAACCCTACAAGGAGGGAAAATATAAGAGGGGATGACATGAAATTAATTAGGGTTTTACTCTTAATTAGTTATATATGGTTGCAGGTTAATTATCGTAATTAAATTAGGGTTCACGATAAGTAGATAACATCAAATTAAGAAGGGAAACCAAATTAACGTAGGGTTAATTTACTAATATTATTTAGTGAGCTAATTAACCTAAGTGTTGGAAATGAAAGAGAGGATAAATGGAAAGAACTCACACAAAAGAACATTTGTGTAGGTGTTGAAGTTACTTGGGTTGAATATGAGAGTTGAGACAAGCCTCCAAGAAAGTTTGCCTCCTCTCAAACGAACCCACACACACAAATCAATCCTCTAGCAATGCAATATGTAACACTAGATCTACCATGCAAAATAATGTAGCAATAAAGTATTGAATGGTGACCAAAGTTCCCTTAGAATGGTTGATATCTCCCTTTCCATATCTTTGTTGGAACCTCCCTTGAGGTAGTGGGTTGAATCACCCAAGGTGTTGGAGGGGACTAAGTCAATGTAGATGCCCTAGGACCAAATAATTCTTTAATATTGCAGCCGGGATGAAAACAAGAGATCCCTATAGAGGTTCTAGAGATCATAGATGCAAGCAACCAAGAGTATGGAAGAGGATTTAGGAAGCTAGATCAAGATTCAATTCCAATTAGATTGCATACTTGCAAGATATTTTCAAAAAAGGAAAAGAAACTGAGAAAGTTCTATAAATATAAGAGGAGTGATACAAATAGATGAAGGAATGACCTCAAAGCATAAGTGAATGTTAGATTAGCCATTGAAGAGAGAGAGATTTTTATGAAAATATAGTACCACGGGTTTTGACCTTAAACTAAAGTGTTAACACCCTGTACCACAGGTATTTTCCCTAAAACACATCCTTTGTTCCATGTGCCACAACTTACAGTCAAGGGACATTCCAAAGAATCCATGGCTCACTTGGTGTCAAAAGATCGGGAAGGTTTAAGGAAGATTTTACCAAGTAGACCCCTAATTAAGTGACCCAAACCATATTCGGGTCATTCAAGACTTGAAATGAAGCATCCAAAGCAATTGTGGGATAAACAAGGGGTCTCCACTCAATGAACGTGTGACATAGAGCACCCGTTCATGGGATATTAAAGAATACCCCTAATTTCACTAGATATTGATAAATACCTCCCTAAATCATTTTGTTTAACCCCCCTCCCAATACATTTTTCCAATAAATAAACTTTATTTTTACGATATTTCCCTTATTTTTACCAAATACCCCTTTTTACACCCCCCCCAATACCTATAA
>ML806867.1:196406-214067 GCA_009831015.1 Picea engelmannii
TTATTAAACATGTTTTTACACCATTTAAAATATATATATAGTTTGATAAATTAATAAATCCAACTTAATCTTCCATTTATCAAACATGCTTTTACACCATTTAAAAAAATTATGCATCTGGCCAAAAAAATCTAGATTCATATTAAAAAACATTTTAACATTTAAAAAATTTAGAATTATAAAAGAAAAACATTTTAACATATAAAAAGGTTTTATTTTTTGGGTTTTCTAACCACTTTTTCTATTTGATTTTATCTTAAATATGGTGATGAATGGTTGGATCTGCAGATTTGAGTGGTTAAGTTTGTATAATCAGACTGCACGTTGAATCCATTTATGCACTCAGAAAGACAATTTAAACAACGAAAATAGAGATTTTGTCCAAATTTACATCGCCGGATTCCGACCAATTCCTACCAAAAAAAACACCCAAAAAATAGAACGTTTAGCCAACATCTATATCAAAAAAAAAAAAAAAAAAAATCTGAAATGAAAACAACCCAATTCTCCCCTGCCCTGTGCAGAACCAAAAGTGAAGATAAGATTTTGGATAACCATAAGTTAATGAAACTACACACTGGCGCTTGACTGGACTCGATCGGAATTCTGCTTTATCTGTACAAAAGTGGACTAACTTGCTACAGTGTAGAAAAAGCATCCTCTTCTGGACTTTTACTGTTGTTGAAATACTTATATATGCACAAGCTGGATCATCCCTCCTTGTACTTTTGCTGTTGTTGAAATACTTACATATGCCCCAGCTGGATCCTCCCTCCTTGGTGTTGCTGTTGCATGATTTTGATTTCGATATAGATAGGATGGGTAAGGTACTAAAATCCATTATTACTTTTCTTATACTGCCATTCATTTCAACTACAACAACCACCTATTCAGATAAGAGTTATGTGGCGTCACAGATTCTGCTTATATTCTAATGAAATAACCGAAAACGTAAAAGTAGGGTGCTGTGGTGTAGTCGGTTATCACGTCAGTCTTACACACTGAAGGTCCCCAGTTCGAGCCTGGGCAGCACCACTTTTTTGAGAAATTTCATCATTTTGCAACCAAATAAACGTGCATTCGTTGCGCAGCTTAGACACTGAAGGTCCCCTGTTCGAACCTGGGCAGCACCGCTATTTTGAGAGGTTTTATCGTTTTGCAGCCAAATAAACGTGCAATCGTTGCCCAGCTTACACCCTGAAGGTCCCCAGTTCGAACCTGGGCAGCACCACTATTTTGAGAGGTTTTGTCGTTTTGCAGCCAAATAAACGTGCAATCGTTGCCCAGCTTACACCCTGAAGGTCCCCAGTTCGAACCTGGGCAGCACCACTATTTTAAGAGGTTTTATCGTTTTGCAGCCAAATAAACGTGCAATCGTAGCGCAACTTACACACCAAAGGTCCCCAGTTCGAACCTGGGCAGTACCACTTTTTTAAGAAATTTTATCGTTTTGAATGTGTAGTTATGGAAATGGATGTACCAAAATTAAGATTCTCAGAGCATATATCTTAGGAACATAATAGAATATCACTAATGATTTATTATGTTCAAAGGTTCCCCTTGTTTCCTATAACAAGCATCTAAACTAATTATTAACTTTATATCACCCCATTCTTAGCTTATGAACTTAATCTACATAACTTTAAGAAATAACAACCTTATTTTGTAAGATTGCATTTAGGGATAGTAACCTTATTCCACCTACATGATGTTCCATTTTTTGCCATACCACATGGGTCTTTGTGTTGTTTCTTTCCTCAAAGTGACAACATGTATAGAATCTTCTTCTCTCACATAATGGATTGATATGCACCTATTTTAATGTCAAAATCTAGACTTTATTATGTAATCCACAGTTGACCCACATTTCACATGTTGAGAGAACCTATATTAAGTCCTTCCACTTCATTTCCCCTCAATTTTGCATGTTTCATGTCTCCCCACCAATTTGCATATTCTCGTTGTGGCTACTTTATATGGAAAACAATGTATTGTGACATGAGCACCTGAAATAGCACAAAATTTTGAGAACTAACCTTCTTTTCACCCACGTGTTTTCAGTTATTTCTCTTTGATAAAAATATGGAACAACCCCTATAACCAACTTGGGATAAGTTAACTTCAAAGAAAACCTTGTGGTGGTAAGAAAATAGTGAGGGGAAATCATAACCATTGTAAGTAGCTAGAATATCAGTTGTATTAATGGACCAATCTTTAGTTGGAGGTGCAATTATTATTGAATTTGAGTGTGGGTTCTTGATTAGACTGTAAAACAAGGGAAATCATGGGCTTTAAACACATTTATTTGAATGGGTCTACTAACTTTTCACTTTGCAACTTTATAGGCTCCACATTAAATATACACTTATAAAAGCTTGAGATTTAATCATAAGAGGGGGTTTCCCATACAAAGTTCCCAAACACTAATTCATGGTGTTTCTTT
The DNA here is from genome assembly GCA_009831015.1 of Picea engelmannii. Classification (NCBI taxonomy): domain Eukaryota; kingdom Viridiplantae; phylum Streptophyta; class Pinopsida; order Pinales; family Pinaceae; genus Picea; species Picea engelmannii. Next base: position 198,850 of record ML806867.1, read on the forward strand.
GCACAAACAAAATACAAACTTGAAAACTAATTTAAGTATTGAAAAGTAAATTATGAAGAAGAGAGCCTATACTAATATAGAGAATGAGATATAAGGAATGATCTAACTAAGGTAAAATGAAGTTGTAATAAGGAAAATTATACTAAAAGTTGAAAAAATTATAATCTAAAACTATGAAGTAAAATGAGCCTAAAGAATTGAAATCGAATTTTGCTAAGAAATGAAAAGAATTGGTTGATATGGAAAACACTCTTTTGTATTTTATTTTTTGTGGTGTATCTAACCCAATTGAAGGCAATCCCAAACACTATGACTAGAAACTTAGTACAATCAAGCCAATTAAAATTAAAAAGAATGAGGCGAATAATTTTTTTGTGATTTTGAATTAACAATAATTTGGTCTTGTTGGTCACTCGAACTAGATAAACGTGAGTGCGCATTTTATTAATGATATGATACATGTTTATATACATTGATGTTGACGCTTGGATTCACATTCTAAGACATCTCTTGGACTTCTAAAGACAGTTCACCTCATATTCCTCCAGTCAAGTAACCCTAACAGATTAAATTTCCAACAGTCCCCCCCCCCCTTAATCTGAAGGGGTGTATATGAGTCCAAAGTGAGAGTTGATATCTGAAAGTGGGAAGTTGAAATATAGAAGCGTATAGTTGTTGATTGTTGAATGTGCTCTCTAAATCTGGTGGTTTTGGGATGACCATTGTAACATTTCCAACTCCTAGTTGAGTCTCGTTACCACATTGTAAAGTCTTCACCATCGCAACTTCGTTATAGAAAGCTCCGATACCAACCCGTAACATTTCCAGCACCTAGCTAAGTCTTGTTACCATATTGTAAAGTCTTCACCACTGCAACTTCGCTATATAAAGCTCTGATACCAATCTGTAATGTTTCCCCGTTACCAACACTTAACAAAAAAATTTGATACCAAATTGTAACATCCCCAACTTACTATTGAGCAATGTCGCTCTAAAAATCTAGTGCACAGATTCTACACTATAATGGTAATCTGCGCAGAAACACATGAGGTAACGCGCATGATTTTACACTATAACGTTAATCTGCACAGAAACATGTGAGGTAACGCGCATGAATATCCCAAGCTGGATCACGCCACACAATTGTTTCTCTTCAGACACAAGTTATAACAATGGAATTAACTCATAATAAAAGTGTGCACACAATCATTCAAAGAACACAAGTATTATCGTGCATGTAACCACTCTGAACATGTGGTTACTACTGCACGTGCAACCATTCTGGTGTTGCACGAAAATTATGTTGTCTTTGCGAGTGGACTACCTCCCCGTGCACATAGTGATTCCAGTCTCTTGCACACACGAATTATTTCCCTACACGCGTGGCAATTCACGCGTCGCCTCGGAAACTCATGACCATTATTACAAAGTTAACTAACAAGAATACTTAATAACTCTCATATGTTGCATGTGCGACAACAAATATTGAATAACAACATCACGCTTACATGTACAACAACATGATACAGAATAACAACAATTAACTATATGCAACGTCATATAGGAAATAAACTCATATCAAACCTAGATAATTAAGAACACAGTAATTCATACAAGCACATAAAGAACATTTATATTTTATAAAGAGTCACCAACTATGCACAAAGCTTAGACGTTCCTCCCAGCCATAGACTCTATTGCTCATAAAATTTCAGCAATAGGTCACCCCCGAGCTAGGGCTTAAACTCCATGAGGGGAAAAGGATTTATAATGCCAAGCTAGGGTCTAATAATCAACATAATTGCTCAGTCCAATGTGTCCAACTATTGCAACTAGCCTACAGTCTCTCATTCCCCACATGCATGTCCCACCCTAGGAAGTGTGCCCCTTCTATGCTCAACAGTCCCTTGTGCCCCTTCTATGCTCAACAATCCCTCGGCCGCCCCACTGTAACAACCCAAATTTTATTAATTAATTATCATAATTTATTGAGGTAAATTAAATAAATTATTGAAATAACTAAATTGAATTATTTTATTATTCATTATTTTGAAATAAGTAATGTAACAAAAGGGAGGGGGTTATTTTATTGTATTAAAGGTAGGTGAAGGAATTAATGAAAATATAAGGCAGATGGGAATTGAATGAGGGGGGATTCAAGAGAGGAGGATAAGGGAGAGGGGGTTGGACTTGGAAGGGAGGATTTTATTTTGGAGGGGGAAGGAGAAATCAGGAAGGAGGAGAATGGATGCAACATTTCTTTGGGGGTTTTACTAGTGGACTGGAGTTGTTAGGATTTTGGGCTCAGGGACCATGATTTCCTGGAGCTAGGGAGTCGGAGAGGCTTTGTTCCTAGTTGGTTGGGAGGAAACAGTTTCAGGCAGGCAGTTTTAGGCAAACACTTGCAACAGGACAACCTCCTTCTTCAAAAGGTGTTTCATTGTCATTACTCTTTATTGTTATTCTTTGTAAACTGTAAATTTATGTTATTTTTTATGATTAAGATATGAATATATCTATATATATACACACCCACATCTAGAACTGAAGCAAAAAAATGATTTACTTAAATAAGAAAGGGTAACATATTTATTGAATTAACAGTTTATTGTTATAACTCTTAATCCTTGAGTAAAGGGGGCTTTACATATGGTACCAGAGCCCGGTTTCAAAACTGAAACCTAGGGCTTACCCACTCTTATTGCCCGAAAGTTATAGCTTGAAAGTATGCTATATGTCCTAAAAAAAAAAAATCTTGGACATGCAGCCCAGAAACCCTTTAAGTTCATCCATTAAACAACCCAGAAATTGTTAACAACCCTTAAGATTGAGGGCCAACAATTGGAACCTAAACTCCATGTGCATGGCAGATAAATCTGCCATGCCCTGAAACCCTTATGAACACCCTAGGAACTCTTGGAATAACCTGAAGATAAACCTAAGAACCTTAACAGGAACTTTGGAGTAGATGAGATAGTAGCAGGCATAGATGATTTTAGGGGCGAAAGTTTGCTCATGGGCAAAATTTTAGGGTTTAAACTTTTGAAGGGGCGAATTTTTGTTAAAGTAGGTTTTAAGAAAATTAGAATTTTTAGCCCAAATATTAAATTACACAATTTTTATGGTAGACCATTCGCTCCATAGAGAAAATCTGGAAATGTTGTGTAAAGAGGGTTTGCCCTTCTGATTTCATGATAAAATTTTCAATTCGCCTCGATTTTTCAGATTCCAGTTTTTTTTGGGGTGAATCGTCTTACATATCTTTGAATCAAGGCTTTAGGGAAAATATTTCGCCCCAATCTCCCTGAATCAAGGGTTCATGGAGACTCTAATGGATTCACCCTCAATTTTTGAAATATATGAAGAGTTTGCCGAAATCGCCCACAAATATTGAAATGTCCGGAGAGTTTGCCGAAATTTCCCACAAATTTTGGATAGTTTGCTGGATTCGCTTAGAATTTATGGAGTTGTCAGTTTCATGGAAATTTTGGAGAGTTTGTTGGAGAGTTTACCGGATTCACGCTAAATTCATATTTACTGGATTTGAGTATGTCAAGTGGCTCCCAATTTGGGTTTGTCTCTTCTGATGGTTTTTTTGTTTGTACATTACATGGTGATACCCATCTGAGAGTGTAGATTGTGTACGTTTTCAAGTTACACTATAAATGAGGTATTCACAAGTCCCAAAACGAACTTCATCAGTGGGTGTAGTGCCTTTTTTAGAATTCATTCCTCATAAAGAAACCTTGTAATCACTACCTCCCAATATTTTCTTCTTCCCATTGTTGAATTACAAACTGTAGATTGTATTGGGGTAGGTAGTTGATAGGATTTTTCATTATAGATAGGAAGATATGTTTGTCATACCCAAGAGTGGTCATCTAAAATATATCTTGAAGAGGTTTGTTCACAACTCGTTTTTTAGTGTTTTCCAAAACTAACTATGTTAGGTGATTATCTATGGAAACCTCTTGCTTATGGTTCCCATATAGTTTGAGTACATAAATGTGATCAGTACCCTTAACCTGGCTATTATTTGGATCCATCTGTGGTTTACCTTCAATATGGGGTATATTGTTGTGATCAAGGCAAGGAGGATAAGATGAAGACCAAATCTACATATGCTCTCTAAAATAAGCATGTTCGGTACAATTTGTTGGCAGCATGTGAGTTTCTCGAGAATCCAATACCTTGTTAATGTATTTTCCTAGAGTATTTGCAGAATTCATTTGGTGTTTCCTTTAAGAGGCTATCAATGTGTCTCAATTCAGAAACTTCAACTTGGTAAGAGTTTGAAATTTTAGTATTGGTGAGCTTTGTTATTTATTCACAAGAAAATTGATTAGAAGCCATGTCATTTTGTTCAATTTCTTCTTGAATGCTAGGTTCATTTTCTACTATGTAGTCCATTAATACGATATGTTGCTTGCATGAAGGCTCTTCTACAGGGATAATTTGGAGATTGCTACCATTTAGATCAGCAATATCATTAAGTAGACATACACTTTCATCTCTTAAAGATAGATTCATTTATTTAGTGTCATGGGACTGGGAGGAGAAGATACTTGGGGGAAGGTATCTCTATTTTTTCTAGTTTTCCTCACCATCTAAGGGTAAATACTCCTCTCAATGAAAGGTAAGAGAATCCAGGCAAGGTGCAAAAAATCTAGGTTAGAGGGTCTATCCTCTTCTTGAAATTGGTGAGAGAATTGTAGGAATATCAAGGAATAGTCTTTAACATAATCATGTTTCCTTTTATCAATTTTTCCTTACTTACAATACAATGTCTCTACTGAGTAATTATCATGAGTAGTTGTTGGAACACAAATGATCTATTTGTAAGAATAGATGGATGGATTTTTTCCTTCCAACTTTCTTTACCTTTTGAATACCCCTATTGAACCATTCAAATTCTTCTACAATTGTGATCTAAGAAAAATAAAAGATGCCTCATAATTATTAACTACTTTATCTAAATAGTACACAACTGGAAGTATAATAAGCCACTCTATTGAAGATGGCATTCTTCTCAATTTTCATCAAAATGATTAAGAAAAAGCATTGAATATGTTTTACTCATTGTTTTTCAACAAAGAATAATTTATATATCATTTAACATTTAGGGTACTAATTTGAAAAACCTTGCACTTGATATCGAGCTACTCTTAATTGTAAAACTTGTGTTACTAGTCACTTAATAATAATTGGGATGCATCTCTTACTTCCTTAAGAAAGAGGTGCAATTTGTTTATGCCTCTGTGGTAAACTATGAGTGCATATATGTTCTTTGTCATTTGTTGTTTTCTTCCCAAGATGTTACATTCATGCTCATTCAACCCATCCTATTTTTTTTGAAGAGGAAATTATGTAGAAGGTAATCCTTTGAGGACTATTGTGCCATTGGCTTTAGTGCAAGAACCCTATTCAAGTTCCATGATCATTGTAGTAATTAAATCAACCAAAATTTGCAAGGCATCAACAGTTCCACAAGCCTCCCATATCGTTGCTTTGATATCCCCTTCACTGTGTTTCTTTTGACATCTAGATTCGGAAAACTCAGTTAGCAAAGAGATAACACCATGTAAATCATGTTCTTTCTTGGCTATAGTGCATTAAGCTACCATAGGATGTTCTTTGAAGAGCTATTTTTGGGTAATAAACCATTAAATAACCATGTGCATTATTCTCAATGATAGACCTATAGAGGTATAGTGATTCCTCATTGTCTTTGTTACCATAACGTATTTTGCATCTCTTCCTCAGCAAGGAAAGCAATATTTGGACCAACTATGAGATGTATCCTCACTTCCTTTATTACCATAGCATAATTTATATCTCTTCCTCAACGAATAATGCAATAATTGGACCAACTATGAGATGTATTGAAGATGAACTCTAGTTATTGATTCATTCTCATCATCAACTTCCAATAATTATTTTCCTTTTGGATCATAGTTACTAAATTTAATTCCTGGAACTAGCCCTTCAATTTGAACAGTTGATGATTTCTTAAATAGCATTTTTTTCAAAATCTCCAATGAAATATTTGGGTAGCAGGATGCATCAAGAAAATAGAGATCCCTACAAGAAGTTGTAATTCCCCCAAGTGCATCATCTCTAGCATAAGAGAAAATGAAAATATAAAAGGACTGTAATAATGATCATGATATAGCTGCACCACAAAATCATGGATCTAAAAGCTTATGGCCTGAAAATACATCAAGCATGCACAAAAGAGCATGAAAATATGGTGGATGAAATGCTTGAGCACTTGAGAAATTAGGTTTCTAGCAGAGGGTAAATGAAAATGATTCGAAGTGTGTGACATTGCATAGCCTCAAGATAAATAAAAGACTCATGAAAAATGTCTCTTTTAGCACTAGATCCATCAAAAATAGCTTTGGTTATTATCAGTTGGTTATGCTTGGGGTGGTGTTGAGGCCTCAACAAATGGGAACACAATAGTCAAAACCATTGATCTCATAAATGCACTATGAAACCATGAACCTAGACACATATAAATTAATGATATCCAAGAAAAAAAGATCCAATCCTTATAGTGGGTTCGTGTAAAAGTTATGCTTGGTGATGGAATCCCAAATTCATTCAATTCCCAAACTATAGTGACTTACCAGCTGAACTAAAAGGTGGAGTTGGTGAATCTTTTTATCTTGAAACATAATCCAATGTTTAGGGCTAGAGACATGACCATAAAACTTATTTTAAATCAAGATTTATAGATTTCTTCAAGCAGGCTTCTCATGTTGTCATGGTGTTGCTCCACCATCTGCAAGTGCCCATAGCCCCAATGGAATCACCTAGGTATCACAGGATTTATTTCACTGCTAATGAACATCCATAGCCTCAATCGAGATACCTATATATCCCCAAAATAAACTAGACTTCCTTTCCCAATCATTTATTTCTGAATATTTTCTTTAGCAATTGTGCATGTGGGAAAAACAACAATTATTTTCAAGAAAGAGGGATGATACTTTTGAGAATAGATTATCCATGCCCGAGTATTAAATATATTCCCTTATGATAAAAATCCTTGGTTTTCTAACTCGTAACCCATCACATGATAAGCTAATTTTAGTGTAAGTGGATAAAACCTGTCAACAAGCTGATATATTAGCTCGTAGCTTTTGAGTTTTGAAGTCACCAAGGGTGCCTTATGTTCCACCACTATTATTGTCTAGTCTGGAGGAATACCCAAGTATTTTTACACATAATACTTGCACGGTGTAGTGGTCATTGATGGGTAACTTCACGGTAGAGCTACATGAATATTTGACCTTGGATTTATTCAATCTGTTTTTGGAAAATATCTATAGGTCTATCCCAATTGTTTTGATATTTTAGAAAACTCCAAATCAGAATGATTGTTTGTTCATGTAAAACTAATAATTGAGGTGTCCATAAAATGGTACCTCACAAGTTGAAAAACTTGTTTAATGGGTAGTACTCTTGTTTCCTTGGACTAGCAAATCTAAAATAATGAAATCCCTTTTGGGATAATCCCATTTCAAACTATATAGACTTTGACATGTAGTAAGATCCCAGTAAAAGTGGAAATGTTGTTAATCCTCACGATGTTTTGTTAGAACCATTTCTTGCATTTGAAATTTTAATTATTTTTGGATTGAAATGCTCTATGTGAGTTTCTTGATGTCGTCATCATTGGTCATTTAATCTCTTAAACCTTTATTATTCATTTTTATTGTTTGAGGTGGCTTTGGATTTAATGAATATGGCATCAAGAACAATAGAGCACACAACTGTTATGATTGAATGTAGTACAGTTCCTGTATTTGTCCAACTTTTGTGTTCTCCTAATGATGATGTGAAATAGTAGGTATTGCACCACACTCTGATTCATTTATCTTCTTTTTAATTTGTTACAAATCTTCATCCTATATATGAGTTATTACTTTGTTTCTATATTTTGTATGTATTACAAGGTATGTGGGCTCTGGGAAATATTGCAAGAGATTCTCCTAAGTGCAGGGGTCTTGTTATCGATCATGGAGCTATTATGAAATCTACTTGCTCTACCAGACTTTTGATGTTGAATAATTCCACAAGGACACTTTTTCTTGGCGAGCCAGATCCTCCTTTTGACCAGGTAAACTAGACATATTATAGCTGATAATATTTCTAGTTCACTTGAAACTATTTGAATCGTCTTTCCATTTGACTCTCAGGAAAGATTTGTTATCAAGTATTTTGGATATATAACCTTCAAGTTGGCACCAAAACATCATGACTTGGACTACAAAATGACTTTGAAAAGAAAAAGAGCATGAGTATGTCTCAGATTTGGGAAACACTTGGGAAAGTTTTAGCATAAAACTAGGAGGATAGAAAGCTCGAAAAATATTTAAAATTTCTTTAAAACAATTGATTAAATACACTAGTTGAGTATTAGGATTAAGCTTAGTGTGTATATTCAATCTATGAAAGCCTCGAAATTTTTGACAATGAATGGTTCAAAATCCCTGTTTGGTCCACATCATTGTATTAAATGCCCAAGTTCACCCCATATTTGCTTCAATTCCTACCATTTTTTAAGAAGGCCAAAGAAAAACATTGCAGGCCCCCTTGTGCCAAAATTATGTAATAGGGTTTCATGTCCACCTGACCATGGTTATTTTTTGTTGGGGGCCTTATCGATTATGTAGCATCCGTCCTGGTCACTTGTCAAACTTGAATATTTAGTAGCCACATCAAGGTGCTCTTCTTTGTCACGATCAATATCATGGATGGGAGTGACCGACAATGATTCTACTTCATTGTGGGCTTCTCCAATATGTGTTTTGCCAAAACCTTCTTTTTTTGTACCAAGATCACAAGATACCCTGTTTTCTAGAATCATACCAAAAATAGAAGGGTCACAATTTTTAGTTTATGCTTCACAAGTTTCATAGGAAAACTCGGTGACAGGAACACAACAGCCCCTCATTAATGTGAGTGTCTACATATTCATCAGACCTACCTTTTGTCTAGAAATCAAGGTGATCATAATGAATCTAATCCAGTTTTAACTCATCTTCCATATCACTAGAGAGTATATGATCATCTTCGTTATATTTGACAGCGAAGTGTTCTTCAAGATGTGCAGAATGCTACATATCCTTGTCACTAACTTGTTTAGATTTCGATGGAGGCTTTGGGATGGTTTGGTCACACCTTTTGACATCAAAGGATTGTTCAAATTTAGTCCCTGGGGAATCTGAAACATCACTATCATGCTTGTCCTCTTCTTCAACACATTCATTCCCAACTTTGGAAGTAAGAGTAATATCAAGACTTAGCATGAAGGTTCTTTCATTGCCTTGTTTGGATTCAAGATGCATATTTGAGCTAGCAACATCATAAGTGGGTCTATCACACTTGTTTTCCACCCATACGAAATCTAAGAAAACTCCTTTACCATCTATCTGATCTACTGGAACAACAACGGTATCATTGGTGGACAAGTTGAGAGTGGGGCCTTCGTCATCAATGGCTTAGATCTATGCCCTTCTCTTCATGCTAATTATTGAAATTCTTCATGATATCTGGAACATAGGATTGCTTTATGGAAGAGATAGGTCTTGTTGTAGGGTTGGGAATAATCATGGGTTGCTCACAAAGATTTGTATATGACAACACTGAGATCTGAGGCCTAAAACTAATCCAATTTAGAATCTAGGTTGTCTTCCTCTGTGACTACCTCTTCATCTTCAAGAGGAGGTTCGACAGATTTCTTAACAAGGTTTTGTGCATCACAGGGGCTCTAGCGTCTGCAAAATGCTTCAAGAATCCCTGCAAAAGATGAGATTGCTCCCTTGCCAAGACTTTCAAACAATCTCCTTGCATCATGTTTTAGACTAAATGCAAAATATTTCATTGTATCTACTATCATCTTCATAACCGATGCCAATACTTGAATAGAATTCAATGAACGATCAGATATGCCATATCATTGAATCATCACATCCATAAAAACTTGGGATTTCCCTTACATCTACACTTCGGATCTCATGAATAAAACCCCAGACATTTGAAAAATCAAAAGTTGCATACAAATCGGCCAACCATGTAGGCCATTCCATTGTTTTCTATGTTTCATGTCCACCTGTGCAACTAGAACTCTCTAAATAGATGAAATAAAAGTTAGTAAAGAGAAAGTATTTACATGTTGAGTAGTTGCACCTGCATTTTTTTCCTGTCCATTTTTTTCTCTGTTGAAAGTGGTGCTAAGATCTCTATTGCCTTTTATATATTGAAACCTTGGATCCTTTGAATAAGGACAACACATTGTGTTGTGTGAACATATTCATTTATTTAGAGTGTGGTTGAGTCCTATGCCACTTGATCAAATTCAAGAACTATGTCATTAAAGAGAAACCAGGCATGGATAGCCTCATGTAACTTAAAATACTCTGGAATTCTTTTGTAATAAATTTATTTTTGATTCCCTCATCATTTTTATGTTTTATTTTTACACATTAAGGGACTAAAGCATGGATGCAAAATCAAAGATATCAAAGTCTGACTATTTTTGTATTCGATTCTCTGATTTGACAATGATATATTTAGTGAGGGAGTAGTAAGTACTTGCATGTTTTTTCCATGCAGTTTTCATTTGGTATGTTTCTTTTCTCAATATATTGTACTATAAAATTATTGTTTGTGCATATTGTACAATGTACATAAACAACAACAAAGGGTACAAACTTTATCATGAATGGGTTCAATACAATAAATGTTGGAAAGGGAAAACTTTGGATTGAGGTTACAATAGTAAAAGTTCACCAGATGAGTGTACCATTGTACATTTCGTTATAGTTTCAGTAATTCTTATAGGTTTGCATTATATATATTCTATATTTTTAATTCATAACTAAATTTTTTTATTTAATGTTTCAAGTTCTATTATATGGCACCTTTTAAAGATTCGTGTAGTATTCCTGAACAAAAAGTTGAACTTGGTGTAATTAATGGTGGACCTTTCTGTCAGTTCTTGATGATGAATTACATGTTTATTCTAAAAAAGGGTTGAAACAATTCCACTTTGTCAAGAGGCTAGTGCCAATGCCTAGATGCTTGAAACGGTTTCTAGGCATGTGATTTTTCCACACTAGTACCTTGATTTGTTCTATTTGGATTGTGTAGCTCCAATCCTCCCAAAGTTTTCATATATGCATTGTAACCTCGTACAATGTATTTTGGTCCCTTTTGAAAACAAGATTTGATTATTTTTGCAAGGTTGGGATCAATGGCATTCCCCTTAGCCTCCCCATGTGTAGCTTCCATCCAATAGACATCTGACAAAGTCTCCAAATCCTCAAGGACCCAATTTTCAATGTCCTTCGTCATTTTCCAGGATGTCACCCCTTAGGTATGTTATTTTTTTATGAAGTTCTTACAAATGCCCTCAAAGATACCATTTTTTTGCACATTGGTTTGAGTCCATTTCATAGGACATTTTTGCCTCCCAGATGTCCTCTCGAGCATATATTTCTTCTACAACACCCAACTCATCAATTCCAGCATATTGCTTTCATACTTGCTCTCTACATTCTATTTTCCCTTTGGGTTAGTGTGTGCTAACCACCTAGGGGAATCCCTATGCAATCTGAAGATAAAAATCAAACTTTCCTTGCCAAAAACCACTTCAGATCTGCGGAACATCTTGTTGTAAATTAAATATCAGATCTTAAATATGCATTAAATCAATTATGGGTAGCAAGTAATATGTATATTAACACTTGTATATATCAAATAACCTCAATTTATATGCAAATCTGTGATAAAGAACCTCAAATATTCACTAGAAAAGTGTGGATCTGCATGTAAAGAACTCAAAAACAACAAAGTAAATCTTTGAAAAATTATTTATGACTGTAGTGCCTTGAATTCCATGGGTTAACCTGCGTTATGGAGTTGAATATAGTATAAAATTGATTGATCGGGGGTTCTCGAGGTCAATCAACTCATAAATTTCAAGTAAAGGCAATTGAACACACCAATGAAATGAGAGTTGACTACCAAATTAGATGGTACCTTTATTCCAAAGTTGCAAGTACTAAGTTTGGAGATATTGGCTTCAACTTCAAAGCACTTCAGTTATGCATATAAAATTGTCTATTTGAAGTTACTAGGAAAGCATCGGATTGTATCTCTGCATGTTCATGAATAAGCAATTTTTTCAGGTTTGGCCATTTCCAGTGCTCTTCAACAATAAAATTAGATGACCTATTGGTGTCAGTCCATTGCAGCATGCAATAGAGAGTGTGGTCCTGATGTTTTGGATTGTATATAGTGTTGCACTAAAATCAGAATGGGAACAATGTAGTATTTGTTTGCATTCTTAATAATATTGCAAAATTCTTTTTATGTTTCTTTTACATAAAAATAATAAAAAATAGATCACATGGTGCTTAGAGTGATACATCTTTTATTTAACCTTTTGAGCACTACATATTTTATTTAACCTTTTTAGCACGAGCTTTGGGATATTAGGATTCTATGTGACAAAATTGTGTTTGATTATGTCAGCCAGATGAATCTCATGTTACACTTTTCATTGAAGGTTGTACTCTTCCCTATGGAGAACAGGGTATCGATCACCTTGGTACTAGGTAGGTTATTTTCTTGCTTACTAAAGGCTCACTTCTCTTTTGTTTTCTTGCAGGACTCTTAGTTGAATCCTAATTTTTTCATTCTTTAACTTTTTAGGGTGTGTTCAGTATTTAAAAACTAATGTATTATGCAGATATCTTGAAAATGCCTACACATAATTTCAGGAACCATAATCTATTAGAGACAAAACATCTTAAAAAGGGAACTATCCAAGTGCCTAGCAACACTGGCGACAACCAATTGAGCTAACCCCTTGGTCTTCATGCACTCATTTGATTTTTATAGAACAAAAGTGTTAAATCGATGTCATTAATTGGATGGGAAAAGAATGGGGTGACCCACCAATGAGCAATATGGTTACCACAACAAAGTCATTTGCAAAACGCTACATGCAATAATGGAATAACAGGAAAATGAAGAGAAGTATTTTCTTGCAATGGCATGCATGGGATGTGGATGTGCCAATACATGGAATCATCTTAACAATATAAGTTAAATGTGAAAATGGGTAATATTACTTGAGGTCTCTGTGTGTTTCCCTTGAAAACAGTTTCATGTATCACTTTGTGTATCTAATCTTTGGCATGTTCTTTGTTGTACAGTCCAGTGAAGACATCAAGGAACTTATAAGGTCTTCTTAATTCAAATGCAAGTTGAATTGCTTTCACATAGTCAATATCTGCAAGAGCGTTTACTAATTCCTGGTCTTTCAATGCTACTTCCTCCTCTTTGAGAATAACTTCCTTCTCATATGTAGAAGTGCAATCATGCTACAAATTTACAAGAGAATCACTGCCACCACATGCATTGCAATAAACTCTTATTATTTGCATGAAGGAAATCCATAATAAAATATATTCCCATTAATTCACTGCCAGACACAACAGAAAGATCATTTGGTTTTGTTACACCACAATCCAGAAGGAGAGAATCATTTTCAGCATAAAACGTTTGCACAGAGAAATCTGGATCGACACCAACATTTGCATTTTCTTTCTATGTAAGAGAGTGACAACATGGCAGGAATCCAAACCGAGTTCCTTCCTTCATCATTAAAGGAAGAGAACTTTGGAGCCCTAGTTTTAGACATCACATGTTATGGATTTGCATAGTTTCAAAATACCTTCAGCAAACAAACAGATATTGTTACAAATTACCTCCCTCCCAGGTATTCAACTATATCAGGAAGGAGGTTGGAGCTTGAAATAATGTAATAAAACAAATTGTTGCAGCAGTTGAAGCAACAATAGCTCATGCATGGTCACCAACAAATCTGATTACTCTGGCTTTGTATCTACAGGGTCATGTCAATGGATATTTGCATCATTCTTATATGCATTGAGTACAGAGCATGCTCTGTATCTTGTTGATTTTCCAATGATCACTTTACAAGCAATGAAATTTTGTTTTTTTACAAAATTCAGCAGAGTAGTTCTGGTATGTCATAAACAAAATTATGGGAAAACTCAAGGCCGACATAATTTCAATTTGACAATTCACTTGGAGACAAGCCAAAACTATTGGTTAAAATCTTGCAAGTAGGGAGGCAACACTAAATAACGGGAAAGAGATGTCATACATATAGTAAGGGAAAAAATTGCAAAAAGGTATCAAGGCTTGGATCACCTCATTCTTGTTGAATAGCCTCAGGTGGTAGAGTTGGTCTCCTCTGGTTCTTTCTTTGTGTACAACCACTTGCTCCTCATGATCCTATACTTCTTGCAAAATTTTACACTAAATATGAAGTAATTTTTAGCCTTCTTAGACAACTTCTTAGATTTTTCTTTGTATTTGTCTTTATGTGAGGAAATTGTTGCAATCTGGGCTTTCAATGTAGCATTCTCTTTCTTCATAAATCTTTCCAGCACTCTATATTCCTTAAGCCTCTCCTTCCAAGCAACCACTTTAGCTCTTTTCATTCTGATCATGTTTTCATCCTTAGAATCATTGAGGAAATCTATCCTTCTCCTTTTCTTGTTGGTGGATGCCTTTGTTGTATGAGGGGAAATAGGATGCTTACCTTTCTTGACTCTCTTCTTCTTTCTAAGAGGATTCTCAGGATCTTCTTCAGAGGTGAACTCAGACCAAAAGAAAAAATACCCCCATGTTTTCTACCTTTTCTTCAGTGCTTCAATGATGAGTAATTTAATCAAACCACTACGAAAAAGTCTGGTCTCAGCCTTAGCATGATTGAATTTGACCTTCTTAGAAATTTTTACGAGGCTTTTCCAAAGAAAATAGGGCATATTGAGTGGTTGAGTACCTGTGAAATGTTTCAATAATCTAATGTGATACAAGGAAGTTGAATTATTACTTCCCTCGCGGGTATATACCTTTGAATAAAAACCAGCAGTTCATTCCACTCTTTCCTTATGTAATCCCTTGGAACACTCTTCCCTAGTTTCCATCCTTGATGTTATGTAAGCCCTTGGAACAACCTTGACAAACAAAACCCCTAATGCTTGAAACATTGTCTAAAGGATGGACAAACTATATTTATTTTTCCAAATATGTAAAATGAGTATATTACAGTTTAATGAACACATTTCCCTATTATTATATATTGGTTTTATACTTTATCAAAA
>ML806867.1:214167-231937 GCA_009831015.1 Picea engelmannii
TTATTAAACATGTTTTTACACCATTTAAAATATATATATAGTTTGATAAATTAATAAATCCAACTTAATCTTCCATTTATCAAACATGCTTTTACACCATTTAAAAAAATTATGCATCTGGCCAAAAAAATCTAGATTCATATTAAAAAACATTTTAACATTTAAAAAATTTAGAATTATAAAAGAAAAACATTTTAACATATAAAAAGGTTTTATTTTTTGGGTTTTCTAACCACTTTTTCTATTTGATTTTATCTTAAATATGGTGATGAATGGTTGGATCTGCAGATTTGAGTGGTTAAGTTTGTATAATCAGACTGCACGTTGAATCCATTTATGCACTCAGAAAGACAATTTAAACAACGAAAATAGAGATTTTGTCCAAATTTACATCGCCGGATTCCGACCAATTCCTACCAAAAAAAACACCCAAAAAATAGAACGTTTAGCCAACATCTATATCAAAAAAAAAAAAAAAAAAAATCTGAAATGAAAACAACCCAATTCTCCCCTGCCCTGTGCAGAACCAAAAGTGAAGATAAGATTTTGGATAACCATAAGTTAATGAAACTACACACTGGCGCTTGACTGGACTCGATCGGAATTCTGCTTTATCTGTACAAAAGTGGACTAACTTGCTACAGTGTAGAAAAAGCATCCTCTTCTGGACTTTTACTGTTGTTGAAATACTTATATATGCACAAGCTGGATCATCCCTCCTTGTACTTTTGCTGTTGTTGAAATACTTACATATGCCCCAGCTGGATCCTCCCTCCTTGGTGTTGCTGTTGCATGATTTTGATTTCGATATAGATAGGATGGGTAAGGTACTAAAATCCATTATTACTTTTCTTATACTGCCATTCATTTCAACTACAACAACCACCTACTATTCAGATAAGAGTTATGTGGCGTCACAGATTCTGCTTATACTCTAATGAAATAACCGAAAACGTAAAAGTAGGGTGCTGTGGTGTAGTCGGTTATCACGTCAGTCTTACACACTGAAGGTCCCCAGTTCGAGCCTGGGCAGCACCACTTTTTTGAGAAATTTCATCATTTTGCAGCCAAATAAACGTGCATTCGTTGCGCAGCTTAGACACTGAAGGTCCCCTGTTCGAACCTGGGCAGCACCGCTATTTTGAGAGGTTTTATCGTTTTGCAGCCAAATAAACATGCAATCGTTGCCCAGCTTACACCCTGAATGTCCCCAGTTCGAACCTGGGCAGCACCACTATTTTGAGAGGTTTTATCGTTTTGCAGCCAAATAAACGTGCAATCGTTGCCCAGCTTACACCCTGAATGTCCCCAGTTCGAACCTGGGCAGCACCACTATTTTGAGAGGTTTTATCGTTTTGCAGCCAAATAAATGTGCAATCGTTGCCCAGCTTACACCCTGAAGGTCCCTAGTTCGAACCTGGGCAGCACCACTATTTTAAGAGGTTTTATCGTTTTGCAGCCAAATAAACGTGCAATCGTAGCGCAACTTACACACCGAAGGTCCCCAGTTCGAACCTGGGCAGTACCACTTTTTTGAGAGGTTTTATCGTTTTGAATGTGTAGTTATGGAAATTGATGTACCAAAATTAAGATTCTCAGACCATATGATCTTAGGAACATAATAGAATATCACTAATGCTTTATTATGTTCAAACGTTCCCCTTGTTTCCTATAACAAGCATCTAAATTAATTATTAACTTTATATCACCCCATTCTTAGCTTATGAACTTAATCTACATAACTTTAAGAAATTACAACCTTATTTTGTAAGATTGCATTTAGGGTTAGTAACCTTATTCCACCTACATGATGTTCCATTTTTTGCCATACCACATGAGTCTTTGTGTTGTTTCTTTCTTCAAAGTGAACATGTAGAATCTTCTTCTCTCACATAATGGATTGATATGCACCTATTGTAATGTCAAAATCTAGACTTTATTATGTAATCCACATTTGACGCACATTTCACATGTTGAGAGAACCTATATTAAGTCTTTCCACTTCATTCCCCCTCCATTTTGCATGTTTCATGTCTCCCCACCAATTTGCATATTCTTGTTGTGGTTACTTCATATGGAAAACAATGTATTGTGACATGAGCACTTGAAAATAGCACAAAATTTTGAGAACTAACTTTCTTTTCACCCATGTGTTTTCAGTGATTTCTCTTTGATAAAAATATGGAACAACCCCTATAACTAACTTGGGATAAGTTAACTTCAAAGAAAACCTTGTGGTGGTAAGAAAACAGTGAGGGAAAATCATAACCATTGTAAGTAGTTAGAATCTCACTTGTATTAATGGACCAATATTTAGTTGGAGGTGCAATTATTATTGAATTTGAGTGTGGGTTCTTGAATAGACTGTAAAACAAGGGAAATCATGGGCTTTAAACACATTTATTTGAATGGGTGCACTAACTTTTCACTTTGCAACTTTATAGGCTCTACATTAAATATACACTTATAAAGGCTTGAGATTTAATCATAAGAGGGGGTTTTCCATACGAAGTTCCCAAACACTAATTCATGGTGTTTCTTTACACAAACAAAATACAAACTTGAAAACTAATAAGTATTGAAAAGTAAATTATGAAGAAGAGAGCCTATATTAATATAGAGAATGAGATATAAGGAATGATCTAACTAAGGTAAAATGAAGTTGTAACAAGGAAAATTATACTAAAAGTTGAAAAAATTATAATCTAAAACTATGAAGTAAAATGAGCCTAAAGAATTGAAATCGAATTTTGCTAAGAAATGAAAAGAATTGGCTAAGCTAATTCTTGGATATGGAAAACACTCTTTTGTATTTTATATTTTGTTGTGTATCTAACCCAATTGAAGGCAATCCCAAACACTATGACTAGAAACTTGGTACAATCAAGCCAACTAAAATTAAAAAGAATGAGGCGAATAATTTTTTTGTGATTTTGAATTAACAATAATTTGTTCTTGTTGATAACTCAAACTAGATAAACATGAGTGCACATTTTATTAATGATATGATACATGTTTATATACATTGATATTGACGCTTGGATTCACATTCCAAGACATCTCTTGGACTTCCAAAGACGGTTCACCTCATATTCCTCCAGTCAAGTAACCCTAACAGATTAAATTTCCAACACTCCCCCCCCCTTAATCTGAAGGGGTGTATATGAATCCAAGGTGAGAGTTGATATCTGAAAGTGGGAAGTTGAAATATAGAAGTGTGCAGTTGTTGATCGTTGAATGTGCTCTCTAAATCTGGTGGTTTTGGGATGACCATTGTAACGTTTCCAACTCCTAGTTGAGTCTCGTTACCACATTGTAAAGTCTTCACCATCGCAACTTCGTTATATAAAGCTCTGATACCAACCCGTAACATTTTCAGCACCTAGCTAAGTCCCGTTACCATATTGTAAAGTCTTCACCACTGCAACTTCTCTATATAAAGCTCTGATACCAATATGTAATGTTTCCCCGTTACCAACACTTAACAAAAATTTTTGATACCAAATTGTAACATCCCCAACTTACTATTGAGCAATGTCGCTCTAAAAATCTAGTGCACAGATTCTACACTATAATGTTAATCTGCGCAGAAACACATGAGGTAGCGCACATGATTCTACACTATAACAGTAATCTGCACAGAAACATGTGAGGTAACGTGCATGAATATCCCAAGCTGGATCACGCCACACAATTGTTTTTATTCAGACACTAGTTATAACAATGGAATTAACTCATAATAAAAGTGTGCACACAATCATTCAAAGAACACAAGTATTATCGTGCATGTAACCACTCTGAACATGTGGTTACTACTACGCGTGCAACCATTCTGGCGTTGCACGTAAATTATGTTATCTTTGCGAGTGGACTACCTCCTCGTGCACATAGTGATTCTAGTCTCTTGCACGCACGAATTATTTCCCTACGTGCACGGCATTTCACGCGTTGCCTCAGAAACTCATGATCATTATTACAAAGTTAACTAACAAGAATACTTAATAACTCTCATATGTTGCATGTGCGACGACAAATATTGAATAACAACATCATGCTTACATGTACAACAACATAATACAGAATAACAACAATTAACTATAAGCAATGTCATACAGGAAATAAACTCATATCAAACCTAGATAATTAAGAACACAATAATTCATACAAGCACATAAAAAACATTTATCTTTTATAAAGAGTCACCAACTATGCACAAAGCTTAGACGTTCCTCCCAGCCATAGACTATATTGCTCATAAAATTTCAGCAATAGGTCGCCCCCGAGCTAGGGCTTAAACTCCATGAGGGAAAAAGGATTTATAATGCCAAGCTAGGGTCTAATAATCAACATAATTGCTCAGTCCAATGTGTCCAACTATTGCAACTAGCCTATAGTCTCTCATTCCCCACATGCATGTCCCACCCCAGGAAGTGTGCCCCTTCTATGCTCAACAGTCCCTTGTGCCCCTTCTATGCTCAACAATCCCTCGGCCTCTCCACTGTAACAACCCAAATTTTATTAATTAATTATCATAATTTATTGAGGTAAATTAAATAAATTATTGAAATAACTAAATTGAATCATTTTATTATTCATTATTTTGAAATAAGTAATGTAACAAAAGGGAGGGGATTATTTTATTGTATTAAAGGTAGGTGAAGGAATTAATGAAAATATAAGGCAGATGGGAATTGAATGAGGGGGGATTCGAGAGAGGAGGATAGGGGAGAGGGGGTTGGACTTGGAGGGGAGGATTTTATTTTGTAGGGGGAAGGAGAAATCAGGAAGGAGGAGAATGGATGCAACATTTCTTTGGGGGTTTTACTAGTGGACTGGAGTTGTTAGGATTTTGGGCTCAGGGACCATGATTTCCTGGAGCTAGGGAGTCGGAGAGGCTCTGTTCCTAGTTGGTTGGGAGGAAACAGTTTCAGGCAGGCAGTTTTAGGCAAACACTTGCAATAGGACAACCTCCTTCTTCAAAAGGTATTTCATTGTCATTACTCTTTATTGTTATTCTTTGTAAACTGTAAATTTCTGTTATTTTTTATGATTAAGATATGAATATATCTATATATATACACACCCACATCTAGAACTGAAGCAAAAAAATGATTTACTTAAATAAGAAAGGGTAACATATTTATTGAATTAACAGTTTATTGGTATAACTATGAATCCTTGAGTAAAGGGGGCTTTACATATGGTACCAGAGCCCAGTTTCAAAACTGAAACCTAGGGCTTACCCACTCTTATTGCCCGAAAGTTATAGCTTGAAAGTATGCTATATGTCCTAAAAAAAAAAAACTTGGACATGCAGCCCAGAAACCCTTTAAGTTCATCCATTAAACAACCCAGAAATTGTTAACAACCCTTAAGATTGAGGGCCAACAACTGGAACCTAAACTCCATGTGCATGGCAGATAAATCTGCCATGCCCTGAAACCCTTATGAACACCCTAGGAACTCTTGGAATAACCTGAAGATAAACCTAAAAACCTTAATAGGAATTTTGGAGCAGATGAGATAGTAGAGGCATAGATGATTTTAGGGGTGAAAGTTTGCTCATGGGAGAAATTTTAGGGTTTAAATTTTTGAAGGGGCGAATTTTTATTGAAGTAGGTTTTAAGAAAATTAAAATTTTTAGCCCAAATATTAAATTACACAATTTTTATGGTAGACCATTCGCTCCATAGAGAAAATCTGGAAATGTTGTGTAAAGAGGGTTCACCCTCCTGATTTCATGATAAAATTTTCAATTCGCCTCGATTTTTCAGATTCCAGTTTTTTTTTGGGTGAATCGCCTTGCATATCTTTGAATCAAGGCTTTAGGGAAAATATTTCACCCCAATCTCCCTGAATCAAGGGTTCATGGAGACTCTAATGGATTCACCCTCAAATTTTGAAATATCTGAAGAGTTTGCCGAAATCGCCCACAAATATTGAAATGTCCGGAGAGTCTGTCAAAATTTCCCACAAATTTTGGATAGTTTGTTGGATTCGCTTAGAATTTATGGAGTTGCCAGTTTCATGGAAATTTCGGAGAGTTTGTTGGAGACTTTACCGGATTCACGTTGAATTTATATTTACTGGATTTGAGTATGTCATGTGGCTCCCAATTTGGGTTTGTCTCTTATGATGGTTTTTTTGTTTGTACATTACATGGTGATCCCCATCTAAAAGTGTAGATTGTGTACGTTTTCAAGTTACACTATAAATGAGGTATCCACAAGTCCCAAAACGAACTTCATCTGTGGGTGTAGTGCCATTTTTAGAATTCATTCCTCATAAAGAAACCTTGTAATCACTACCTCCCATTATTTTCTTCTTCCCGTTGTTGAATTACAAACTGCAGATTGTATTGGGGTAGGTAGTTGATAGGATTTTTCATTATAGATAGGAAGATATGTTTTTCATACCCAAGAGTGGTCATCTAAAATATATCTTGAAGAGGTTTGTCCACAACTCGTTTTTTTGTTTTCCAAAACTAACTATGTTAGGTGATTATCTATGGCAACCTCTTGCTTATGGTTCCCATATAGTTCGAGTACATAAATGTGATCAGTACCCTT
Source organism: Picea engelmannii (assembly GCA_009831015.1). Classification (NCBI taxonomy): domain Eukaryota; kingdom Viridiplantae; phylum Streptophyta; class Pinopsida; order Pinales; family Pinaceae; genus Picea; species Picea engelmannii. Next base: position 220,737 of record ML806867.1, read on the forward strand.
AACCCGACTATTATTTGGATCCATCTGTGGTTTACCTTCAATATGGGGTATATTGTTGTGATCAAGGCAAGGAGGATAAGATCAAGACCGAATCTGCATATGCTCTCTAAAATAAGCATGTTCGGTACAATTTGTTGGCAGCATGTGAGTTTCTCGAGAATCCAATACCTTGTTAATGTATTTTCCTAGAGTATTTGCAGAACTCATTTGGTGTTTCCTTTAAGAGGCTATTAATGTGTCTCAATTCATAAACTTCAACTTGGTAAGAGTCTGAAATTTTAGTATTGGTGAGCTTTGTTATTTCTTCACAAGAAAATTGATTAGAAGCCATGTCATTTTGTTCAATTTCTTCTTGAATGCTAGGTTAATTTTCTACTATGTAGTCCATTAATGTGATATGTTGCTTGCATGAAGGCTCTTGTACAGGGATAATTTGGAGATTGCTACCATTTAGATCAGCAATATCATTAAGTAGACATACTCTTTCATCTCTTAAAGATAGATTCATTTATTTAGTGTCATGGGACTGGGAGGAGAAGATACTTGGGGAAGGTATCCCTATTTTTTCTAGTTTTCCTCACCATCTAAGGGTAAATATTCCTCTCAATGAAAGGTAAGAGAATCCAGGCAAGGTGCAAAAAATCTAGGTTAGAGGGTCTATCCTCTTCTTGAAATTGGTGAGAGAATTGTAGGAATCTCAAGGAATAGTCTTTAACATAATCATGTTTCCTTTTATCAATTTTTCCTTACTTACAATACAATGTCTCTACTGAGTAATTGTCATGAGTAGTTGTTGGAACACAAATGTTCTATTTGTAAGAATAGATGGATGGATTTTTTCCTTCCAACTTTCTTTACCTTTTGAATACCCCTATTGAACCATTCAAATTCTTCTACAATTGTGATCTAAGAAAAATAAATGATGCCTCATAATTATTAACAGAACTACTTTATCTAAATAGTACACAACTGGAAGTATAATAAGCCACTCTATTGAAGATGACATTCTTCTCAATTTTCATCAAACTGATTAAGAAAAAGCATTGAATATGTTTTACTCATTGTTTTTCAACAAAGAATAATTTATATATCATTTAACATTTAGGGTACTAATTTGAAAAACCTTGCACTTGATATCAAGCTACTCTTAATTGTAAAACTTGTGTTACTAGTCACTTAATAATGATTGGGATACATCTCTTACCTCCTTAAGAAAGAGGTGCAATATGTTTATGCCTCTGTGGTAAACTATGATTGCATATATGTTCTTTGTCATTTGTTGTTTTCTTCCCAAGATGTTACATTCATGCTCATTCAACCCATCCTATTTTTTTTGAAGAGGAAATTATGTAGAAGGTAATCCTTTGAGGACTATTGTGCCATTGGCTTTAGTGCAAGAACCCTATTCAAGTTCCATGATCATTGTAGTAATTAAATCAACCAAAATTTGCAAGGCATCAACAGTTCCACAAGCCTCCCATATCGTTGCTTTGATATCCCCTTCACTGTGTTTCTTTTGACATCTAGATTCGGAAAACTCAGTTAGCAAAGAGATAACACCATGTAAATCATGTTCTTTCTTGGCTATAGTGCATTAAGCTACCATAGGATGTTCTTTGAAGAGCTATTTTTGGGTAATAAACCATTAAATAACCATGTGCATTATTCTCAATGATAGACCTATAGAGGTATAGTGATTCCTCATTGTCTTTGTTACCATAACGTATTTTGCATCTCTTCCTCAGCAAGGAAAGCAATATTTGGACCAACTATGAGATGTATCCTCACTTCCTTTATTACCATAGCATAATTTATATCTCTTCCTCAACGAATAATGCAATAATTGGACCAACTATGAGATGTATTGAAGATGAACTCTAGTTATTGATTCATTCTCATCATCAACTTCCAATAATTATTTTCCTTTTGGATCATAGTTACTAAATTTAATTCCTGGAACTAGCCCTTCAATTTGAACAGTTGATGATTTCTTAAATAGCATTTTTTTCAAAATCTCCAATGAAATATTTGGGTAGCAGGATGCATCAAGAAAATAGAGATCCCTACAAGAAGTTGTAATTCCCCCAAGTGCATCATCTCTAGCATAAGAGAAAATGAAAATATAAAAGGACTGTAATAATGATCATGATATAGCTGCACCACAAAATCATGGATCTAAAAGCTTATGGCCTGAAAATACATCAAGCATGCACAAAAGAGCATGAAAATATGGTGGATGAAATGCTTGAGCACTTGAGAAATTAGGTTTCTAGCAGAGGGTAAATGAAAATGATTCGAAGTGTGTGACATTGCATAGCCTCAAGATAAATAAAAGACTCATGAAAAATGTCTCTTTTAGCACTAGATCCATCAAAAATAGCTTTGGTTATTATCAGTTGGTTATGCTTGGGGTGGTGTTGAGGCCTCAACAAATGGGAACACAATAGTCAAAACCATTGATCTCATAAATGCACTATGAAACCATGAACCTAGACACATATAAATTAATGATATCCAAGAAAAAAAGATCCAATCCTTATAGTGGGTTCGTGTAAAAGTTATGCTTGGTGATGGAATCCCAAATTCATTCAATTCCCAAACTATAGTGACTTACCAGCTGAACTAAAAGGTGGAGTTGGTGAATCTTTTTATCTTGAAACATAATCCAATGTTTAGGGCTAGAGACATGACCATAAAACTTATTTTAAATCAAGATTTATAGATTTCTTCAAGCAGGCTTCTCATGTTGTCATGGTGTTGCTCCACCATCTGCAAGTGCCCATAGCCCCAATGGAATCACCTAGGTATCACAGGATTTATTTCACTGCTAATGAACATCCATAGCCTCAATCGAGATACCTATATATCCCCAAAATAAACTAGACTTCCTTTCCCAATCATTTATTTCTGAATATTTTCTTTAGCAATTGTGCATGTGGGAAAAACAACAATTATTTTCAAGAAAGAGGGATGATACTTTTGAGAATAGATTATCCATGCCCGAGTATTAAATATATTCCCTTATGATAAAAATCCTTGGTTTTCTAACTCGTAACCCATCACATGATAAGCTAATTTTAGTGTAAGTGGATAAAACCTGTCAACAAGCTGATATATTAGCTCGTAGCTTTTGAGTTTTGAAGTCACCAAGGGTGCCTTATGTTCCACCACTATTATTGTCTAGTCTGGAGGAATACCCAAGTATTTTTACACATAATACTTGCACGGTGTAGTGGTCATTGATGGGTAACTTCACGGTAGAGCTACATGAATATTTGACCTTGGATTTATTCAATCTGTTTTTGGAAAATATCTATAGGTCTATCCCAATTGTTTTGATATTTTAGAAAACTCCAAATCAGAATGATTGTTTGTTCATGTAAAACTAATAATTGAGGTGTCCATAAAATGGTACCTCACAAGTTGAAAAACTTGTTTAATGGGTAGTACTCTTGTTTCCTTGGACTAGCAAATCTAAAATAATGAAATCCCTTTTGGGATAATCCCATTTCAAACTATATAGACTTTGACATGTAGTAAGATCCCAGTAAAAGTGGAAATGTTGTTAATCCTCACGATGTTTTGTTAGAACCATTTCTTGCATTTGAAATTTTAATTATTTTTGGATTGAAATGCTCTATGTGAGTTTCTTGATGTCGTCATCATTGGTCATTTAATCTCTTAAACCTTTATTATTCATTTTTATTGTTTGAGGTGGCTTTGGATTTAATGAATATGGCATCAAGAACAATAGAGCACACAACTGTTATGATTGAATGTAGTACAGTTCCTGTATTTGTCCAACTTTTGTGTTCTCCTAATGATGATGTGAAATAGTAGGTATTGCACCACACTCTGATTCATTTATCTTCTTTTTAATTTGTTACAAATCTTCATCCTATATATGAGTTATTACTTTGTTTCTATATTTTGTATGTATTACAAGGTATGTGGGCTCTGGGAAATATTGCAAGAGATTCTCCTAAGTGCAGGGGTCTTGTTATCGATCATGGAGCTATTATGAAATCTACTTGCTCTACCAGACTTTTGATGTTGAATAATTCCACAAGGACACTTTTTCTTGGCGAGCCAGATCCTCCTTTTGACCAGGTAAACTAGACATATTATAGCTGATAATATTTCTAGTTCACTTGAAACTATTTGAATCGTCTTTCCATTTGACTCTCAGGAAAGATTTGTTATCAAGTATTTTGGATATATAACCTTCAAGTTGGCACCAAAACATCATGACTTGGACTACAAAATGACTTTGAAAAGAAAAAGAGCATGAGTATGTCTCAGATTTGGGAAACACTTGGGAAAGTTTTAGCATAAAACTAGGAGGATAGAAAGCTCGAAAAATATTTAAAATTTCTTTAAAACAATTGATTAAATACACTAGTTGAGTATTAGGATTAAGCTTAGTGTGTATATTCAATCTATGAAAGCCTCGAAATTTTTGACAATGAATGGTTCAAAATCCCTGTTTGGTCCACATCATTGTATTAAATGCCCAAGTTCACCCCATATTTGCTTCAATTCCTACCATTTTTTAAGAAGGCCAAAGAAAAACATTGCAGGCCCCCTTGTGCCAAAATTATGTAATAGGGTTTCATGTCCACCTGACCATGGTTATTTTTTGTTGGGGGCCTTATCGATTATGTAGCATCCGTCCTGGTCACTTGTCAAACTTGAATATTTAGTAGCCACATCAAGGTGCTCTTCTTTGTCACGATCAATATCATGGATGGGAGTGACCGACAATGATTCTACTTCATTGTGGGCTTCTCCAATATGTGTTTTGCCAAAACCTTCTTTTTTTGTACCAAGATCACAAGATACCCTGTTTTCTAGAATCATACCAAAAATAGAAGGGTCACAATTTTTAGTTTATGCTTCACAAGTTTCATAGGAAAACTCGGTGACAGGAACACAACAGCCCCTCATTAATGTGAGTGTCTACATATTCATCAGACCTACCTTTTGTCTAGAAATCAAGGTGATCATAATGAATCTAATCCAGTTTTAACTCATCTTCCATATCACTAGAGAGTATATGATCATCTTCGTTATATTTGACAGCGAAGTGTTCTTCAAGATGTGCAGAATGCTACATATCCTTGTCACTAACTTGTTTAGATTTCGATGGAGGCTTTGGGATGGTTTGGTCACACCTTTTGACATCAAAGGATTGTTCAAATTTAGTCCCTGGGGAATCTGAAACATCACTATCATGCTTGTCCTCTTCTTCAACACATTCATTCCCAACTTTGGAAGTAAGAGTAATATCAAGACTTAGCATGAAGGTTCTTTCATTGCCTTGTTTGGATTCAAGATGCATATTTGAGCTAGCAACATCATAAGTGGGTCTATCACACTTGTTTTCCACCCATACGAAATCTAAGAAAACTCCTTTACCATCTATCTGATCTACTGGAACAACAACGGTATCATTGGTGGACAAGTTGAGAGTGGGGCCTTCGTCATCAATGGCTTAGATCTATGCCCTTCTCTTCATGCTAATTATTGAAATTCTTCATGATATCTGGAACATAGGATTGCTTTATGGAAGAGATAGGTCTTGTTGTAGGGTTGGGAATAATCATGGGTTGCTCACAAAGATTTGTATATGACAACACTGAGATCTGAGGCCTAAAACTAATCCAATTTAGAATCTAGGTTGTCTTCCTCTGTGACTACCTCTTCATCTTCAAGAGGAGGTTCGACAGATTTCTTAACAAGGTTTTGTGCATCACAGGGGCTCTAGCGTCTGCAAAATGCTTCAAGAATCCCTGCAAAAGATGAGATTGCTCCCTTGCCAAGACTTTCAAACAATCTCCTTGCATCATGTTTTAGACTAAATGCAAAATATTTCATTGTATCTACTATCATCTTCATAACCGATGCCAATACTTGAATAGAATTCAATGAACGATCAGATATGCCATATCATTGAATCATCACATCCATAAAAACTTGGGATTTCCCTTACATCTACACTTCGGATCTCATGAATAAAACCCCAGACATTTGAAAAATCAAAAGTTGCATACAAATCGGCCAACCATGTAGGCCATTCCATTGTTTTCTATGTTTCATGTCCACCTGTGCAACTAGAACTCTCTAAATAGATGAAATAAAAGTTAGTAAAGAGAAAGTATTTACATGTTGAGTAGTTGCACCTGCATTTTTTTCCTGTCCATTTTTTTCTCTGTTGAAAGTGGTGCTAAGATCTCTATTGCCTTTTATATATTGAAACCTTGGATCCTTTGAATAAGGACAACACATTGTGTTGTGTGAACATATTCATTTATTTAGAGTGTGGTTGAGTCCTATGCCACTTGATCAAATTCAAGAACTATGTCATTAAAGAGAAACCAGGCATGGATAGCCTCATGTAACTTAAAATACTCTGGAATTCTTTTGTAATAAATTTATTTTTGATTCCCTCATCATTTTTATGTTTTATTTTTACACATTAAGGGACTAAAGCATGGATGCAAAATCAAAGATATCAAAGTCTGACTATTTTTGTATTCGATTCTCTGATTTGACAATGATATATTTAGTGAGGGAGTAGTAAGTACTTGCATGTTTTTTCCATGCAGTTTTCATTTGGTATGTTTCTTTTCTCAATATATTGTACTATAAAATTATTGTTTGTGCATATTGTACAATGTACATAAACAACAACAAAGGGTACAAACTTTATCATGAATGGGTTCAATACAATAAATGTTGGAAAGGGAAAACTTTGGATTGAGGTTACAATAGTAAAAGTTCACCAGATGAGTGTACCATTGTACATTTCGTTATAGTTTCAGTAATTCTTATAGGTTTGCATTATATATATTCTATATTTTTAATTCATAACTAATTTTTTTTATTTAATGTTTCAAGTTCTATTATATGGCACCTTTTAAAGGTTCGTGTAGTATTCCTGAACAAGAATTTGAACTTGGTGTAATTAATGGTGGACCTTTCTGTCAGTTCTTGATGATGAATTACATATTTATTCTAAAAAAGGGTTGAAACAATTCCACTTTGTCAAGAGGCTAGTGCCAATGCCTAGATGCTTGAAATTGTTTCTAGGCATGTGATTTTTCCACACTACTACCTTGATTTGTTCTATTTGGATTGTGTAGCTCCAATCCTCCCAAAGTTTTCATATATGCATTGTAACCTCGTACAATGTATTTTGGTCTCTTTTGAAAACAAGATTTGATTATTTTTGCAAGGTTGGGATCAATGGCATTCCCCTTAGCCTCCCCACGTGTAGCTTCCATCCAATAGACATCTGACAAAGTCTCCAAATCCTCAAGGACCCAATTTTCAATGTCCTTCGTCATTTTCCAGGATGTCACCCCTTAGGTATTTTATTTTTTTATCAAGTTCTTACAAATGCCCTCAAAGATACCATGTTTTTGCACATTGGTTTGAGTCCATTTCATAGGACATTTTTGCCTCCCAAATGTCCTCTCGAGCATATATTTCTTCTACAACACCCAACTCATCAATTTCAGCATATTGTTTTCATACTTGCTCTCTACATTCTATTTTCCCTTTGGGTTAGTGTGTGCTAACCACCTAGGGGAATCCCTATGCAATCCGAAGATAAAAATCTAACTTTCCTTGCCAAAAACCACTTCAAATCTGCGGAACATCTTGTTGTAAATTAAATATCAGATTTTAAATATGCATTAAATCAATTCTGGGTAGAAAGTAATATGTATATTAACACTTGTATATATCAAATAACCTCGATTTATATGCAAATCTGTGATAAAGAACCTCAAATATCCACTAGAAAAGTGTGGATCTGCATGTAAAGAACTCAAAAACAACAAAGTAAATCTTTGAAAATTTATTTATGACTGTAGTGCCTTGAATTCCATGGGTTAACCTGCGTTATGGAGTTGAATATAGTATAAAATTGATTGATCGAGGATTCTCGAGGTCAATCAACTCATAAATTTCAAGTAAAGGCAATTGAACACACCAATGAAATGAGAGTTGACTACCAAAATAGATGGTACCTTTATTCCAAAGTTGCAAGTACTAAGTTTGGAGATAGTGGCTTCAACTTCAAAGCACTCCAGTTATGCATATAAAATTGTATATTTGAAGTTACTAGGAAAGCATCGGGTTGTATCTCTACATGTTCATGAATAAGCAATTTTTTCAAGTTTGGCCATTGCCAGTGCTCTTCAACAATAAAATTAGATGATCTATTGGTGTCAGTCCATTGCAGCATGCAATAGAGAGTGTGGTCCTAATATTTTGGATTGTATATAGTGTTGCACTAAAATCAGAATGGGAACAATGTAGTATTTGTTTGCATTCTTAATAATATTGCAAAATTCTTTTTATGTTTCTTTTACATAAAAATAATAAAAAAATAGATCACATGGTGCTTAAAGTGCTACATCTTTTATTTAACCTTTTGAGCACTACATATTTTATTTAACCTTTTTAGCATGAGCTTTGGGATATTAGGATGCTATGTGACAAAATTGTGTTTGATTCTGTCGACCAGATGAATCTCATGTTACACTTTTCATTGAAGGTTGTACTCTTCCCTATGGAGAACAAGGTGTCGATCACCTTGGTACTAGGTAGGTTATTTTCTTGCTTACTGAAGGCTCACTTCTCTTTTGTTTTCTTGCAGGACTCTTAGTTGAATCCTAATTTTTTCATTCTTTAACTTTTTAGGGTGTGTTCAGTATTTAAAAACTAATGTATTATGAAGATATCTTGAAAATGCCTACACATAATTTCAGGAACTATAATCTATTAGAGACAAAACATCTTAAAAAGGGAACTATCCAAGTGCCTAGCAACACTGACGACAACCAGTTGAGCTAACCCCTTGGTCTTCATGCACTCATTTGATTTTTATAGAACAAAAGTGTTAAATCGATGTCATTAATTGGATGGGAAAAGAATGGGGTGACCCACCAATGAGCAATATGGTTACCACAACAAAGTCATTTGCAAAACGCTACATGCAATAATGGAATAACAGGAAAATGAAGAGAAGTATTTTCTTGCAATGGCATGCATGGGATGTGGATGTGCCAATACATGGAATCATCTTAACAATATAAGTTAAATGTGAAAATGGGTAATATTACTTGAGGTCTCTGTGTGTTTCCCTTGAAAACAGTTTCATGTATCACTTTGTGTATCTAATCTTTGGCATGTTCTTTGTTGTACAGTCCAGTGAAGACATCAAGGAACTTATAAGGTCTTCTTAATTCAAATGCAAGTTGAATTGCTTTCACATAGTCAATATCTGCAAGAGCGTTTACTAATTCCTGGTCTTTCAATGCTACTTCCTCCTCTTTGAGAATAACTTCCTTCTCATATGTAGAAGTGCAATCATGCTACAAATTTACAAGAGAATCACTGCCACCACATGCATTGCAATAAACTCTTATTATTTGCATGAAGGAAATCCATAATAAAATATATTCCCATTAATTCACTGCCAGACACAACAGAAAGATCATTTGGTTTTGTTACACCACAATCCAGAAGGAGAGAATCATTTTCAGCATAAAACGTTTGCACAGAGAAATCTGGATCGACACCAACATTTGCATTTTCTTTCTATGTAAGAGAGTGACAACATGGCAGGAATCCAAACCGAGTTCCTTCCTTCATCATTAAAGGAAGAGAACTTTGGAGCCCTAGTTTTAGACATCACATGTTATGGATTTGCATAGTTTCAAAATACCTTCAGCAAACAAACAGATATTGTTACAAATTACCTCCCTCCCAGGTATTCAACTATATCAGGAAGGAGGTTGGAGCTTGAAATAATGTAATAAAACAAATTGTTGCAGCAGTTGAAGCAACAATAGCTCATGCATGGTCACCAACAAATCTGATTACTCTGGCTTTGTATCTACAGGGTCATGTCAATGGATATTTGCATCATTCTTATATGCATTGAGTACAGAGCATGCTCTGTATCTTGTTGATTTTCCAATGATCACTTTACAAGCAATGAAATTTTGTTTTTTTACAAAATTCAGCAGAGTAGTTCTGGTATGTCATAAACAAAATTATGGGAAAACTCAAGGCCGACATAATTTCAATTTGACAATTCACTTGGAGACAAGCCAAAACTATTGGTTAAAATCTTGCAAGTAGGGAGGCAACACTAAATAACGGGAAAGAGATGTCATACATATAGTAAGGGAAAAAATTGCAAAAAGGTATCAAGGCTTGGATCACCTCATTCTTGTTGAATAGCCTCAGGTGGTAGAGTTGGTCTCCTCTGGTTCTTTCTTTGTGTACAACCACTTGCTCCTCATGATCCTATACTTCTTGCAAAATTTTACACTAAATATGAAGTAATTTTTAGCCTTCTTAGACAACTTCTTAGATTTTTCTTTGTATTTGTCTTTATGTGAGGAAATTGTTGCAATCTGGGCTTTCAATGTAGCATTCTCTTTCTTCATAAATCTTTCCAGCACTCTATATTCCTTAAGCCTCTCCTTCCAAGCAACCACTTTAGCTCTTTTCATTCTGATCATGTTTTCATCCTTAGAATCATTGAGGAAATCTATCCTTCTCCTTTTCTTGTTGGTGGATGCCTTTGTTGTATGAGGGGAAATAGGATGCTTACCTTTCTTGACTCTCTTCTTCTTTCTAAGAGGATTCTCAGGATCTTCTTCAGAGGTGAACTCAGACCAAAAGAAAAAATACCCCCATGTTTTCTACCTTTTCTTCAGTGCTTCAATGATGAGTAATTTAATCAAACCACTACGAAAAAGTCTGGTCTCAGCCTTAGCATGATTGAATTTGACCTTCTTAGAAATTTTTACGAGGCTTTTCCAAAGAAAATAGGGCATATTGAGTGGTTGAGTACCTGTGAAATGTTTCAATAATCTAATGTGATACAAGGAAGTTGAATTATTACTTCCCTCGCGGGTATATACCTTTGAATAAAAACCAGCAGTTCATTCCACTCTTTCCTTATGTAATCCCTTGGAACACTCTTCCCTAGTTTCCATCCTTGATGTTATGTAAGCCCTTGGAACAACCTTGACAAACAAAACCCCTAATGCTTGAAACATTGTCTAAAGGATGGACAAACTATATTTATTTTTCCAAATATGTAAAATGAGTATATTACAGTTTAATGAACACATTTCCCTATTATTATATATTGGTTTTATACTTTATCAAAA
>ML806868.1:2447-14636 GCA_009831015.1 Picea engelmannii
ATTTTATATTATTGATAAAATAGCCTTCAATTTTTCCTATGTATCATGGGGATTCACCCATTTATTATACATATAAATTTAGGGGGGGTTCTTAAAATCACCCCTGCCCATGGCCCCTCCTAAATGGGATCCTGAAGAAATCTCTGACCCTGTAGACTTGGAAAGTATCCAAGGAGGATTACATGATCTCCCAAAAGATGCCATTTCCTGGATACCCACATTTGCAGGGGAAACTGGGGCCATTAGTAACACACATTGGACTAAGTTTTGTGAGAGATGCGAGTTCCATTTGTCAAGGAAGGAAAACACTGACACTTTCATGAGACGTTTTTTGCCTCACTCACTGGAAAGGCTAGAAAATGGAGCACAAAACTCCCTATCAAAAGTATCAAAACCTATGAAGATTTAGAACGAGGTTTCTTGAAGAGATGGGGTATGGAGGAAAATATGGCTTCCCTTTATTCCCAATACCTCAAAATATGCAAACAAAATAACAAAGATGTTAGGGAATTTAATGATAGGTTCAACACCCTAATTGGTTGACTTGAGCCCAACTTTCATCAAGAGGACACTATTCTTCAACACTATTTAAATTCTCTTGAAGGATAATTACAATTTACCCTAAAAAATCGATCTATAATCCTGGAGGAAGCATAATATGCTTCTTGTCGGATTGAAGAAAATATTAAGCTCAACGATTCCATTCATAAGGTCAATCTTTTGAACAATGATGACATCTTGGAGCTGAATAAGGAAAGCATGGGAGAACTAGAGCATGGCTTCCCAGAGATTCTAGAGGTAGAAAATAACACTTTCCCTAGGAAATGGAGCACGAGTTTCTCAAACATGAAATATGTTTTTCACAACAAAATGAGCCCCCTAAGGATTTGAACCCCTCTCAAGATACCCTTGTAAATATTGAGGTTGGATATATTGAATATTTACCTTCACAAATCAATGAGGAAGATGATTATGAAGAGGAATTTCCCATTGTCTACCATGTTGGGAGCATAGGAACGAAATATGGAGAACCTACGCCTTTTTATGTTACCCTCTAAATCAACAATTTCCTTCTCCATAATTATGTTTTTGACCCATATACCCCTAGTAACATTATGACCAAGAGGGTTATGTACCAACTAGGTCTCAATATATCACAACCAAACATGCAAGATGGTTTCAAACAAGGCATTATCAAAGACCTAAGTGTTTCCTTCCATGCTTGCCTTGATGTCTCTTTCAAGATCGATGTAATAGTGATAGACACTTTACGTAGCTGGGGAATTCTACTTCACAAATACTTGATAGAAAAATTCACCGGGATCTTCCAAGACCAAGGGTCCAAAGATATTATACCTCACCCCGAAGGAGTATTTTTTACCCTTCACAAGGAACCCATCATAGGATGCCTCATTGAAACTCCTGAAGAACCCAATAATCAACTCCTTTGTGTGAATAATGGGGTGGAAAATTGGTTTGTCCAAGGAAGAAACTTCGAAGATGAACTTGAAAAAACACTCGAAGGAATATGGACCCTAAAATTTGATGGTGCTCATTCGAGTTCTGGTTCATGGGCATGCATTGTCCTAACAACCCCATCTGAGGAAACTTTCTACTACTCTTATAGACTTGAATATCATTGTACAAACAAGATTGCTAAATATGAAGCTTTGATTATAGGTATTAACTTAGTGATTGACAAAGGTATCACACACTTGAGGGTTATATGAGATTTAGACTTAATAATATCACAAGTTTTGTTAAACTTTGCTGCAAATAATGAGAGACTAAAAAGGTATCGAGACTTTGCAAGATATGTTGCAAAATCCTTTGAGGTAGTATCAATTGAATCAATTCCCAGAGAAGAAAATTATGCAGTAGATGCTTTGGCTGTCTCAGCATCTACTTTGCAAACTTGTGATGGTCCCCTCTAGAACTTGTGAAAAATGGAGGTCCTATTTAGGCCATCAATCCGTGTTAACTTAGAACATTGGCAAGTCTTTGAAGATGATAGTCAAATCCTTAGATTCATGGAAAATAGTAGAGAATTCACCAATTCACATGTAAATTTCCTAGCTGATTCCATGGACCTGGATGTAGTAAAATTTGAAAATAACACTCTACCGAAAGGGTTCATTCCTTTAAAACAACTCTTTGATAGACACGATGTTTACAAAGGAAAAAACCCCAAACAACAAAAAAATGAAGTCTTAGAATTCAACATCGACATCAATATGGATCCAAGAATGGTCAAAATAGGGAAAGGTACCACAGAACAAGAAAGAAATAAGATACTTGACCTCATAAGAGAATTTAAGGATACCTTTGCTTGGACTTATGATGACTTAAGGGATTATAGGGGTTATGTCATCCAACATGCTATACCTTTGACAGAGGGAGCCAAACCTTCTCGCAAAAAGTTAAGGCATATTAACCCTAAGTTAGCAAACCAAACACAAAAGGAACTCCAAAATATGGTAGATGCTGGTATCATATCCCCCATTAGATATTCATCATGGACGTCCAACTTGGTAGTTGTCCGAAAGAAAAGAGATGACATCCACCTATGCATAGATTTTTGAAACCTTAACCAACTATCTTCGAAAGACAATTATCCCCTCCCAAATATGGAACACTTACTACAAAGGGTCACGGGGGAGAGCATGATGTCAATGCTGGATGTATTTTCTGGATACAATCAAGTGTTACTCAAGAGAGAAGATCAAATCAAAACAACATTTACCACACCATGGGGAACATTCATGTATTTGAGAATTCCATTTGGCCTTATGAATGTAAGTTATCCCTTTCAAAGAGAAATGGACTTTTCTTTTAGGAATATTATTCAGAAAATTATAGAAATTTACCAAGATGACCTCACAGTAGTATCAAAAGGAAGTAAAGACCACATATCACACCTTTGGATTGTCTTTGAAAGGTGTAGGAAATATGGTATTTCCTTGAACCCTAAGAAGTAAATTTTTGGGATAGATAAGGGAAATCTATTGGGACACATAGTCTCAGAGGGAGGAATTTCTGTAGACCTAGAAATGATACAATCTATAAAAGATGCGTGCCCCCCTGCCAACACAAAATCCCTATAGTCAGTCTTTGGAAAAATAAACTTTATTCGAAGATTTGTCCCAAACTTTGCCGAAAGAATAAAACTCATGAGTGAATTACTTAAAAAGGACATATCATTCAGGTGGGATGAAAAGGCCCTTCAATATTTTGAAGATATAAAAGATGCCATTTCCCAAGCCCCAGTTTTGCTTAGTCCTGATTATTCACAAGATTTCATGATATTCTCTTTTGCTTCTCAAGATACTATCACATGTGTCTTGTTGTAGAAAGATGTTTATGACCATGAACATCCTATTTCATTCATGAGTAAAGTCCTTAGGGATTCAGAGCTGAATTATTCAATTACTGAAAAGAAAGCTTACACCTTGGTGAAATCCCTCAAGCATTTTAGAAACTACGTGTTCTATAATAAGATTAAGGCTTATGCCCCTTACCCAACAGTAAAGGATGTTTTGTCACAACAAGATTGTATGGGTACTAGGGGTAAGTGGGTTTCCAATATCCAAGAATATGACTTAGAAATAAAAGCCACCAAGATTGTGAAGGGACAAGGGTTAGCCCGAATGTTGATTGAGAGAAACCAAGAAGCTATATATATGGGAGAAAACAAACAAGTAAATGTGGTGTTGAGTGAGCTAGAACACGATGAATTGTATTCCGACATAATATACTACCTTAGGAACTGATCATTCCCAGACCATCTAGTAGACTATAAATAAAGAGCTATGAGACTCAAAGCTATGAAGTACTATTTGACTGAGGATGGTCTTGGATGGAAGGACCCAGACAAAGTCCTCCTTATATGTGTGAGAAAAGAAGAATCCAACAAACTGCTGAAGGAATTACACTCTGGGTATTATGGTGGGAACTTTGCTGCCCATACTACCACACGCAAGATCTTAAGAGCTAGATATTATTGGCCAACATTGTTTGATGATACTCATCGATATGTCCGCTCATGCCAACCTTTCCAATACTTTGCAGATAAAAAAAAACTCCCGGCACAACCTTTGAAACATGTGGTGGTAGAAGCTCCTTTTCAACAATGGGGTTTGGAATTTTTTGGTGAGTTTAGACATAATTCAAGTAACAGTTACCCATGGATTTTGACCACCACATATTATTTTAACAGGTAGATAGAATCTATTCCCACAAATAAATCCATTGAGGAGGTTGTCATGAAATGTTTGGCAGAAATAATCATAACAAGATTTGGGGTATCATACAAAATCACCACTGACAATGCCAAATCTTTCAGCTCCCTTGCCTTAGTAGAATTTTGTTTCAAGTTTGGCATCGTTCTATCTCATTCGTCAAACTACTACCCACAAGGGAACGACCTAGCTGAATCAAGCAATAAGAGCCTCATGAATATCATTAATAAGGTTGTAGGAGAGAACAAGAAGGCTTGGGAAAGCAAGATCAAGTATGCCTCGTGGAAAGATCAAATAACAACAAAGACCTCAAAAGGAAAATCCCCATTTGAACTAGTATATGGGTTGGAGGCTAAACTACCCGTGAATCTCTAAATCCATATCCTTCGTTTCGTTCAACAATACACCACTGAAGGGGAAGAAATCCAAGGGAGAATTAACCAGTTGGTGGAGTTGGATGAATCCAGGAGGGTTGCCTCAAGTCAAATGGAGAATAATCAAAAGAAAGTTAAGAACACCTTCGAACACAAAGCAAAAGAAAGAGGTTTCAAGGAAGGAGACTTAGTGTTGTTATGGGATAAAAGGAGGGAGAAGCTTGGTATGCATAAGAAGTTGGATGGATTATGGACAGGTCCCTACAAGGTCATGATTCAGGCAGGGACAAACTCTTTTAACTTAGCAACCCTAGAAGGAGAATCTTTGAAGCTACCTGTGAATGCTATACACATCAAGCGCTACTTCCTGCCAACGAGATGGCTGGTAAGTACAAGTAAAGTAGACATTTTCATCCATTATGTATACCATCTGCATATCATGTTAGTGTAGTGTAGTTCATTTTGTACTCTTTCATTTTGTATATATGGATGCTTATTTTTATTTTCACTATATCATATATGAGTGAGGTGTGATATCACCACCCTAAAGATTACTGATTTATTTTGTTAATATCTAGTAGATACAGGTCATGCCAGAGATGCTGAGGTTCTCATGCGCTCTATGGTGAACACATGTCCATGCGTTGGAGCCAAATGTTATCCCCTATCCTAAGTATAACTAAGGAGATCATGTATCGAGGCCCACAGGTCCTAGACATGGAGTGCCGAGAGCCAGATGACTTGAGCTTGGCCCTAGAGGGCCCATCGTTTCTTCAATGCAACCCATCTATAAAAAAAACAACATCCATCCTGCTAGCCTGGTTTTGAAGTAGCAGTAGGTCTTGCTCCATGAGGTATTGCGTCCGGGTATCATGGTATGTGTCACTCTGATTTTCGAAGCATTTGAATATGTTGCACTGAACTCTCCTTCATTTCATAATGTTTGCTTGGAAGTTATTCTCTTTAACTTGTTCATACCTTGGGAGGGGGGGGGGTGAAAAAATTCCCTAGTAAGCTAGTTCCCCTTTAGGATGAGTTTCCAATGGGTGGGTCTATGAAAGGTCACTGTCCATTCCTTCTATACTTACCACTTTTCATCATTTTTCCTCTCATCTTCCCCTACCTTGGTTCAGGCATTGGGTTTTCCACACTAGGAAGGGTTATACCTTGCCTCGTGGGAAGAAGGGGATAAAGGCCTAGAGGGTAAAAGTAGCTAACAAGATTTAAAAGCCAAAATGAAACTTTTGATATGATTTTCCAAAGGATTCCTAAGAAAGCAATAAAATGCTTCTCAATAAGAAAAGGGGACCCATAAAACAAAAAAAAAATTCAAGGTACTAGTTGGTGGATGGGAGGTCTCATCATGAGCCGTCTTATTAGGTCCATGGGCATGTAGCGATATGACACTACCATCTATCTGGTCACCAAACCAGGGTAGTGTCTCTTGGTGGCATAGCTAATGGAAATGGGGTCTCATCACAAGCTACCCTTCTCATTTTCGTGAAAGGATTGTGGGTAACATTGTCACCTCTAGTCACCACACCAGGACAATGTCCCCCAGTTTTTCCCTTGAAAAAAAAAATACCAAAATAAATAAGACTAAGAATAAAAGGCATTGAATGGGATAGGAAATAGTGACATCCATGATAAGGTGCAGCTTGCCCTCTATAGAGGCGCCCACATGCAAGGCCTACATTTCCATGTTATCACTGCACCCTTTGCGCAAACACTTCCCCTACACCATTTCACACACTTACATGACCTAGATTGGTTCTCACTTAGGAAACACCCCAAACTCAAGGAGGATTAGCCCAATAGGAAATCCTGAGACCCTCTCCAAAATTGACTTGTTAAATTGCATAACGTCTTTGAGCATTTGTCTGGGTAAAGGGGTGTTTGATGCACATGTTTGGGTAATTTGATTATTATATGTGATTGACATTGCTATGATGCCTATGACTTATGAGCCCCTGGAGGACATACTTTTTGTTGCTGCAGGACCATGCCTAATGGAAAATTGCATATGGGAAGATGATTAGCTCGGACCTCCATGGGGTTGGAAGCCCACAGATGGATGATGTGAATCTAGCTAGGGGCAAAGAAATGCCAGAGACTTGCACTATGAATAAAGAAGGATGTTTCACCAGAGTCACTTTGGCAGTCCAATACCTAGGGGGATCTTTCTCTTCCACTTGGATGTTGGCCTTGGGAGGTGCAGGACATTACCTTTGTGACCCTAGACATCACCCAATGTCATGATTGACATTATGGAGGAAATTGTGTGCTAATTGGCATGTGTGGCATCATCCAAGGCCTTGGGAGGCCTAATGTTTTATAGATGAGGCCCAAATTTCCACCCAGGAGACTCAACGTCACCTTAGAAGGGCATGACATCACCTCTAAAAGTCATTTTAGGGTTTAATTATTTGAATTTGTGTAAAAAATGGATTTTTCATGTAATTTGGCCATGTCGGCCTTTTGATGACCTAAATTTAATTAAAGGTCATAAGTATTGTATAAATAGAGAGATAAAACTTTCATTTTTTCATCATTCATTCATCACACAAGTGTGTGGTCTGAAACTTGTGCCCTTTTCAAGTGTTATTGGCTGAAATTATGGGCGCACTTCTTGGAGGAGGCAATTTTTAGTGTTTCTTGGCTATTTTCATGGTGGAGGATCTTCAACTAAGGTTTATGCTTGATTATTCTTGGTGAAGTAAGTAGAAAATATGCATTGTATTTACTTTGATGAATGTTTGTGGTAAGGTTTACTTATTTCATGCCTAAGATTATGAAATTGCTTTCTTTAAACCCTAGGGGAAAACATATGTTATTATCTTTTTCTCTACAAATTTCCACTTGTTAAAGATTGCTAAAGAAAACCTACTTAGAAGTAGATGCTAGAGCCCTACCATTGTAGCACTCTAGTAACCCTACCTCACTTTCCTTTGTATATTTTACTTCAGATTTGTCTAAGGAAAAAGAGAATCGCTAGGGCCTAAGATTACTTTGTTTCTAGAAATTGCCCCTTTAAGGACTTAGATGTTTGAGGCCTTAGGTTACTAACACCTCCCTCATATTCTCCATCCCTTAGATTAAATATTATCATTGTATTCTTCCTCTAATATTTTCTGTTGTTAGCATTGACTCCAATACCTTAGACGACACTAATCTCTCGCTACAAGTGCTGATTGATCAAACAATTTTTACAACATATTCTTTTGAACACCTACTAACTTCTACTAACCCTACGATATCCTATTTTAGTGATTAACTTGATGCTGTTGCAAAAGATTGCTAGAACCATCTTACAACAAGAATCTCAGCTTAGAAGTGACATCTTGTGCTAGCTAGACCTTGCTAAACTTGCTTGTGACTATTGAGTATCAATTGGCATAGTTAAATCTATCATTCATAGTCTTTTATCAATCATTCTGAAGCATATTTATTGTGGCTATTGCAATTTTATCTTTGCAGTTGTAAACTTCTGTACCGCTACAATTTCATATGAACTAGTATAATATTCAAGTGTTTATTGTCTTATGAAGCATTGATTATCATTTTGGTACTCGGAAAGTGACCTTTTCTCTTTTGTTGTCTTGTTCTGGGCAGGTACACAATATTACTCTTTTGCTTCATCTTTAATAAGACATAAATAACCTTTTAACTTGAGTGACCTGTGAGAGGGGAGGGACTTTATTGTATCATTTTCCATAGCCTTCTGAAACCCTCAGGTCACTGGGGACGTCTTCCATGGGGTACTTTGACATACTCTTAAATATAAATGGATTTCCTATTAAGTTGATAGTGATAGGTCACTCCCAATTACGCCACTTTTGTATCCACTTGCCTTGGGATTTGGGAAAGTACAAATTGTTCGATAACACATCCCATTCCTTTGATAGTATCATTCCCCAAGTGTTAGGTATATCAACAACAAATACTTCCATTATGATGGGGAAATCATGGTAGTCAACATGGTGGACTTCAAGACCTTCCATCAAGACAAAGACCTTGATTCCCTTCGACTCAAATTGACAAATGTTGGACTAAGGCCCTGTAAATTCTAACCCCAATTGCTTCATAACCTTCAAACTCATCATATTGACAGATGACTCAGAGTTAAGAATGCAATTGTGAAGACATAAGTAATCTATTAGCAAGGAAGTGAGAAAGGGTGTTTGTTCATTTTTCTCAAAATGACCAGATTGTAATAGTGTGGAATTATCTTCGAACAATTGCTGGTCATCTAGGGTTTGTTTTGTCAAAGAAGTGATTTCCAACATTCCACGAATCCTTTTGACCTTTTGTAGGATATAGGCCATACTAGTGCTTAGGTTGGTCCCATCATTGCTAGGTTTTGGGAAAGGTTGGGGTAGATCCCTAGCATATACTTGGGGCTCTTCAAGCTTCGCCCTGGAGTCCTCACTTGTTTGGCTCAAGCACTCAATCCTAGGCTTCCTCATGTCTTGATTTTCTTGGATTTGCTTTGGTGTGAACAAGGTAAATATGGAATACACATAATTATATTTCTCATGATTAGCCTTTGGGTGATCACATTCAAAATGGCAGTCTTTGCATGTTAAGGACTTAGGATCCTCTTCTTGCCTCACAACATTTTGTAGATTCAAAGTGTTAAGACAATTTTTTTTTTTTGGAGCATGAGGTTTTATTGTCTGACTAGTATTTTGAGGAAGTCTCATAGAAGGGGGCTTTTGAGCTTGTGATAGTTCTCTTTTCAGCTCAATGTTTTCTTCAAAGGTACCTAGATCCTAAGAGGGCTCATGTTGTTTTGAAAAATTTAAGGCATCTTTCATAGTTGAGAGCCCATTCTTCCAAGTACAAGTCCCTTTAGGGGAAATGGATAACTTAATCTCATCGTTTACCTCTAGTATCTCTGGGAAATCATGTTCTCTTTTCTCAACATCTTCCTCATTGAACCATAGGACATCATCTTGGTCTAAAATAGGATTGACCTAGGGAGTGGGATCACACCATTTGAGATTTTCTTCAATCCGACAAGCACCATCTTGTGCTTCCTTGACATTTGTAGGGAATCGATTCCTGAGGATGGATTGAAAGTTTCCTCAAAATAATTTAAGTATTGTCCAAGAATGGCGCTCTCTAGTAGAAAGTCAAAATCAATTCGACCAAGTAAGGTATTAAAGCTTTCATTAAATTCATTAACAACTTTGTTGTTTTGTTTGCAAATGTTGAGATATTGGGAATAGAGGGATGCCATATCTTCCATCACACCCCATATTTGGAGGAAAACTTGTTCTAAATCTTTACAGGTTGTGAGGCTTTAGCTTGGGAGGTTAGTGCTCCATTTTCTAGAATCTCTAGTAAGTGAGGCAAAGAAAAGTCTCATGAATGTGTAAAGATGTTCTTTCCCAGACTGATGGAAGTCATAGCTCTCACAAAATTTGGTCTAATGTGTGTTACCAGAATCCCCAGCCTCTCCAAAAAACTTGGGTATCCATGAATCAACATATTTAGGGAGATCATGTAATCCTCCTTGGATATTGGCCAAGTCTAAAGGGTTGAAGAGTTCTTCGGGAGCCCATTTAGGAGGGGCAATGGGGACAATATGAACTACAAGACAAGAAAGTGTGTACTGACATCCGCTATGGGTTGTCATCAGTGGAGTCGTCAGACAATATCCTTGATATTATCAAAGGGATGAGGGGATCACCCTCAATGGAGTCTCTAGGTAATCTTTGTGAAATGAAGGCTTTGGATAAATGCTTACCGAAAAGTGTCGTTCAAGGAAAATTGACTCGATGTTCCCTGACAACGACGCCAAAATGTTATCACACAATCTTTACTTTCCTAAATCCCAAGGAAAGTGAATGCAATATTGGCATAACAGGGGGTGACCTCTCATTTCCACCTTAATAGGAAACCCCTTTCTATTTAGGAGTATATCAAAGTTACCCCAGGGGAGTGTAGAATTCTTGCAGAAACCCCGATAGATTTAGAATTCTAGTTAAATTGAACACATACAATTTTCTGATATTCAAGAGATGAGAGAATTTTTTTGCTCCATAAATCAGAGAATTGTATTAATAAAAAATTAATATACATGAAAAACCGTCATCAAAAAGAAGAGAGGAGGTGAATATATAGAATTCCCAACATAGAAATTCTAGTCAAAAAAAGCTAGAAAAAGATAAAATAGGTGTCATAGGCTAAGGGATACCACATAGTTTGACCTAGACCAATAAAGACACATGTCACACACTCGTTAATGCCCACAAGAGTCAAGTGATGCACATTATCTCACTTAAGATCACTTAACTGACAAGAGAAGCAGTTCCAACTCACTTAACTGACCCGAAATAACAATTACTAATAATAGTAACGACAAAAATCATTAATTAAGGAATAAATATCTCACTCAAAGAGGAGGTGTGCATTCCCAAATAATGGATGAGTTTTTTCATGGGGGATTTCAATAAAGAAAATCAAGAACCGGGAGTTGAGTCTTGATCTAAAAATAACAGTTTTCCCTAAAATATGGGGATGAGGCTCCCTTCTTCTCTATGTGGAAAAATTAAGTAAAATAAAGTGTTATTGAATGTATTAACCAAGATCTAGGAGTCTAAGCTAGGTATAAACTAATGTAAGTTAGGGTTATGCTCCAACACCCCCCCTTAAGCCTAACTGTAATGACAAAAAATTTGAGTCCCGACAACTTGGCCATTTTAGGTACTCATTACATAAAATAACTCCTCATGAAAAACTCAACTGTCTCCACCACTCCAAGCATGGCTCTCAGTTCTGAAAATTTCTTTTCAGTGAAGGACTTGGTGAAGATTTTTGCAACCTGCTGCTCTGTGGGGAAGTACTATAGTGAAATGAATCTATCATGGATCAGCTCGCAGATGTAATTCATGTGATGAACTTCCCATCTGCGAGAAGTGGCAATGGCCAAAACTAGTCGAATGTAGTTCATTTTTGTAACATGTGCAAATGTCTCTGTGTAGTCTATGCCATGTACCTGTGAGTATCCTTTTTTGACAAGTAGAGATTTGTACTTTCTGATCTCACCATCTGCAGCAATCTTTGTTCAATATATCCATTGGCATTGAACAAGCTTTCTTCCTTTCGGAAGTGGAACCAAGTCCCATGTGCTGTTGTCCATAAGAGCAGAGTACTCTTCATCCATGGCAGCCTCCCAAAGTGGGTTTTTAGAAGCCTCAGAGTGTGATTGTGGATCTGAACCAAGTATCATATAGAAATTTATGGGAAACAATGGTTCCATGGTAGCTAGGGCTTGAGGAGCCCCAAAAAACTGTGATCTAGTCCTTCTTGTATCTGCAGGATCACTGACTAGTTCACCCGCATCTTGTAGGGTTTTCTCTGCCCAAGTTGGAAACTGAGTTGGAGAAGCCATGAAATTCTCATAATCCTTTGTATCAGACCCAAAGGGATGCTCTGAAGTGCTCGAAGAAGTTTCTGACTCCTCCTCATCAGTGACAACAAGCGGTTCCTCGACAGGGTCTTCTGAAAAATCATGCAGTGATTCTTCTTCAAACTTCACACTTCAAGCTAGAATGAAATTTTCAGTGTGA